>JANHGN010010445.1:864-13764 GCA_024605025.1 Megaceryle maxima | reverse complement strand
GGTCAAAGGGAATAAGAAAAGAAGAACTAAAAGAGTCAAGAGCTGGAGATAGCTGTTTTTCTGGTGTAAGTCCCTGATGGTTTTTTTTCCAATCTAGTAGTGCAGACAGGCTTTTCAACTTGCAAAAAGCAAATTAGTTCAACTCAAGGAAAATAAACTAATCAGATTTGAGATATTTGCTCAAAACAAATTAGCAGCTGCCAATTGCATTTGTCTGCACTGCAATTGTTTTCTTGTTGTGGTAGCCATACCTATGTCTAATTTGAACAGGAAAACAACCCCCAAACCATAAAACTCCCCCATAAACTCTGTTTTTGACCATTCCCACTACAGTTGTAATACAGATACCTGTGAAATCCATCAGTTAAATCATATTAAAAAAAATGTATTCACCACCATTCATTACCATTTAGGTCCCTGCTGCTACAGAGAAATCAGATGGTAATAGAAGAGACAGTCAGAAAATGCTATTCTCCTTTTTATCCATTTTTAAGCAAGTGAAAAATGTCTGTTCTTTACAGATTCACTCTGCCAGCTACAAAAATCTCCTATATGCCAGGTCTGGTGGAATTGTACAAGATACACAAAGTTCGGAACCAACTCCAGATTAATTTCTTCACCTCCTTGAAAAATTAAATAAAAACCTTAAATTACCACAATTTCTTGAAAATCCTATTTCAAATTGCACAAGACGATTTTTAAACAAAGTAGTAAAGTAAGTGAAATGCAAGAGTTTTTGTAGAAGTTAAGACTGATTGGAGTACCAGTCTAAAATGATAGTACTTTCAATGCTCATTAGAGGTTTCAGAAGTTTCTGCCCGATTTAACAACTTACAATAGCAGCACTGGAAGTCAAAAAGAAAAACCAACTCCACTACTGAACAACAACTGAAAAACACTCTCTCCCTCTCGCTTAAAATCAGGTTGCTAATAAATCCAACTCCTCAGCCTGACAGAGTCTCTCGGGTAGTCCAAACTCAAATCATTAAGGGCTGTGAAACACAACCAATCCCACTTAAAGGGTAACAGGACATCACTGCTTTCATAACAGATTTTTTTTTTTTTTTTTTTACTTACGTCTCCTCTTTTCCATCTACAAAATTGCACGATTTTCACATAAATTATGTAAGAGCTCAAAAACATTTTGAAGAAGCAGGCGCCCAAACAAAAGATTATAATGAAGAGGATAAAACATTGGCATTTGAATTGACTGCTGAATTTGATAGCATTTTTTCTTGTTTTAAACCACAAAGTGAGCAATTGGAGGTAAGCGAAATCCCGAATTTCTTGTTAGACAGGTTTGGCACTCTCACCTGAAGCTGAACAAAAACCACAACAAGAGTGAGCTCTACTCCAAAGCGTACTGCAAAACACCTTTCGTGTTTAGCTCAGGATACAAGAACAAAGAGCACTTTAGGAAAAACTTTACATTTTTCCTGATGTCTAGAAATCTTGTTATGTTTTGAGAGTGAAACAAAATGTAAGTGTTTCATCTAAGAACTCTGGAGGAGGGCAGTCATTGAAAGAATCATAAAGAACAATGGGTCATATATATTACATACACATGGACATTTATATATTTAAAAATAAAACTAACTACTGGCAGTGAGAGAGCCAAAAGGATACCATTTCTTTCATTTGTATTTAAGCAGAAGGCACCTTACCCATAATAGTAAGTATCACTCATCTAAATAATTCCAAGACTTGGTCTTTTATTCTGTTTACTATGTACTACACATTGCACTCAATTCGAAAACTACACAGATTTAATCATTTTCTTGTCAGTTCACCTGCTTTTAAGTACAAAAGTCTTCTTAAACACTCTTTGTGTCAGGGAAATTTTTAACCTGGTAAAGTTTTTAATTTACTTTCCAGAAAAACAAACATACAAACAAAAACCCAAAAAAACCCAACAAACACTTTCAACTTAGCAACTGAATTATCAGACAGGAGCTACAAAGTAGGAAACACAAGGCTGAGTACAAAATGATATAGAAGTCAAACCACCTTTTCCAGGAACATTACTATAATTCACACTCTGATTCCTTCTAGTCTAATCACAATACTACATTAGTTAAGGTAAGGCTTCTTAAGTGTCACTGCCAATTGCCAATTCGTTTTTGGTTTGGGTTTGGTTCCCCCCCCCCCGAGGTCACACAAAAGGAGGGACAAAAGCAGAAGACAGACTTTATGGCAGAGATCAGAGCGTACTGGTATGTCATCAGCCAGGTGTAGTCCCTAGGTAAGCTTGTATAAAGAAATAAGAAACCCTGAGTCAGTAATTTTTGCTGACCACCAACTACAGACAGATGGCCCAAGACTCCCAGTGATAAGTATTTGGGTTCCCAGATTCTTCAAATTAAATGTAAATAAATTTTAATAACTACATCCTGCCTGATTGAAGATAACTTTAGTGACCTATACTCATAAAATTCACTTAGAGATATTCTTCTTAGGTGTTCAATTCAGACAACTAAAGATTTAATGGTTCAAAAGTAAAATGCTTTTAACTCTGAAGCTACAGTAAAGATGATGGATCAATTAGTAAAAGGTAAAATTTTATTAAGTAAATTTTTAAAAAGTAACATTTGTGTGATTTATTAGCTGTAAACATCTCCTTGTTTCAGACCAGGTAAGCAACTGATACCCACATCAAGCACAGGAGATAAAGACTGTACCATAAACGAGATTTAAGATCAGAACTGGCTATATGAATTTCTAATGAGTTTTAACTTGTATCATTATCCAGATTAAAATTAATTAATAAACATTTGATGTTATGACCATGATTGCTCAAACACATTTATTTGTAATTTTCTTTTCCAATCTTCTGTATCAAACTTTGGTAAAGTTTTCTACCAAGAAGTTTTAAATTTATCTAGAGGATGGTCTTTGTACATGGAAAAATACAAAACAAAGTAGCCTTACAAAATGCTGTGGCCAAGATATAAAAACAACCAACCAAGAAAATCCCCCAACAGTCATACAGTTTTACCCTCTCCATCAAGAAATCAAATTATTCTTTTCAATATTTGGATTAAAAGTTTTTTTGCCTTCCCATAGATATTTGGGAGCACTGCTTGTTTATTGTTGTTGTTTACATTTTATTTCTAAGTGTCCTTTCTGTCCTCCTTATACAATAGGTTTATTGAAAAACTTTAAAGATGATGTGTCACTTGTTTGTACACATCCCAAAAGACACTGTCAAAAACTGTAAGTGTCAGACATTGGTCAGCAGCAGCTGATTTTAACTAAAATTAGATAATAAAAAAATATATATAATGATAGAATTTTGCTAGTAGTACAACTCAGATAAAAGCATCAAAACATGTATTTCTTTGAGGATTTATACAATTTTCAGTATTCCTACTCAGTGAGTATTAAAGAATATACAAGTATTCATGAAATACTGGACTTGAAAGATGGCAAAGAAAACATTTTAAATCAAAACTGTCACCAGATATTATCCTTCCAAACCCCTTTGTTTACTAGGGCCCCTCTTACCTGGTCTGACACACTGAAGTGTTCCCAGTTAATAAAGCACAAAATTAGCTTTTTATATTTAGTAGAAACAAATAGTTGGTTTGCAATAGATTCCAGAAGAGAAAAATTGGGAAGCTAATTTTAAAAGCTAAGTTGCTTTGCAATACATCTTTCTTTACAAATAATTGGTCTTACTAAGTCACTGTGAAGTAAGCCAGGAAGAACTAAGTTTCTGAAGCCTCTTGAACAGGCAGGTGGTTTTTATATATAAAGTTCTGTGACCATCAACAGGCCACACAGCCATTCAAACTGCTGTCTAAAAGCCTTTTCTTCCACTTCACAGATTTCAAGCAAGTACTGAACTTGAGTTTTATAGGTCTGAAGCCAAAAAAACCACAAATATCAACTTCACAACCAATTACTTAAGCAGATCTCCCTGTCCTACCCAGTACTGGGAAACAGGAATCTTTCCCAGAGTGTTTTTTACTGGAGTGCCTGTGCTATCAAGCTCACACTCCCATTCTTCTGAAGGTGGCTACTGATACAACTTCTTACCTGACAGCATCACTGTCAGGGATTCCCTTCCCTTCAACCAAATGCAAGAACAAGCGAAGTGAACACAGAGAAATGGCTGCCTTCCACATTAAAAAGAAAGGCGGCAAGGAAAGGAGAGAGAAAGGATAAGTGTTTAAGTTCAGGTATTTACTTACTGAAACACAGAAAAAATACAGATATGGGCACCACGTTGGCAGAAATCCCAGCAGTCAGAGCTGTGGAGCTTTGCTTGCAGCCAACACTTGCCTGAAGCTTCACAGGAGTCTTCTCTCTCACATGCACACAGAAGTGCACTGAAGATCGTTCTGAACTGCCAACCAAAGTGTATCTCTGGTTTAATGAAAGTGTAATTCATTATAATAAGAGCCAGTGTAACATAAACATATGCAGGAAAAACAGGCTTGGTGCAGCACCATAACAGATGCTAGTTTTGATCCAGACCACAGGAAAAAAGAAGTGCATGCTATTCCTTTAAGTAAAAACAAAAGATAACGTGCACCAGGTAAAATTTGGAGTCCTAAAAGTTCCACCAACAGTGGCTATCCTAAGTAGACTTCTCTACTGGCAAAGTTCACTTCTCTACTGGCAAAGTTCACATGGTACTTGCCTATCAGTTCAGGCATTTTTTGAAGTATCCCTCAGTACCAGAAACTGCAGGACATGGGTACCAAGATAGGGAAGAGAAAGACCCTGTGCAACACCTTGAAACAACAGGATGAGGAAATACTGGTACAGGTCCCAAAATAATTAAGACTGTACATCAGTTATCTTTTTTCCCATAGGATGGGAGTAGTTTGGACAACAACTGCATCTCTATATTTATCAAATAATGCAGCAGCCACCTACATAAAAAGTTATGATCAATCAGCATTTCTTTTGTTTTTTTACCACTCTTCATGTATTTTAGGTAACAAAAAGCAAAGACCACAGCAGAATTCACTTCACACTAATAACATCACAGCATGTATCAGTTTTACCTATTATTAACCCCATCACTAATTAAGGCCAAAGTTAGGAAGCTAATACCACCACTTCCAAAACCAAGGACCCCAAACTGGGGAAATTAACTTACTAAATTTGTTAACAAATGTCAAAAAGCTTTAGTGTCTTCAATGTCTCTCTCATGGATTTCAACACTTCACAGAACAATTTACATAAAGTTTTTGCTTTATTTCAGTTTTTTGTTTATTTTTGAACAATTATCCATTAATTCTTATAAGTGTTTAAAAACTTGATAATTGTTTAAAAAAAGAAAAAACAAAACTCAGTAAGCTCCCTCATGGCTGCAAGTCTACCTCAGTAGAACTAAAACATTCAAGGTATCACCCAATTTAGAAACACACTCCAGGAAAAAGACAGCTCAAAATATCAACCACAGATGTCACAGTCAAAAAGAGACTTTATAAGCACAGTAATTCCTAACATTCACATTTGATATTCTACCTGCCAGACTAACTTTGAAAGAGGTTCATAAGCCAGGGGTAATAGGTCCTGCCAGACCTGCACACGAATCAGACAACATGTTTTCACAGGGTGAACTTTTGCCACCCGTCCCTCTGGGAAAAATTCCATTGAGTTTGCTCCTTAGAAAATCAGCTCCCACCCCTATTCCTTTTACTTCCCACTGCTCCCTTATGCCTGATTTAGCTGCCACTCCCCCTTCTGCAACTACTCCCACCCTTTTAGCCTTCTCCTTCAGTACCCCACTACCTCCATCCTCCTCCTTCCACATCCACGCAGTAAGTTGCTTTTTGGATGCAGTCCCACCTTTCCTTCTCTGACCCAAACCCATTTCTTCCTGTGTCTAGAATACTTCCACCTCCACACCCAGCTTCAGCATTGCAGTAGTTTTGGTTCTTGAAATATTTCAGTGTAAAAAAAAGTAGTAAAGAAGGTGAAAAAGATAATCAGTTGCAGGCATTCCTAAAGAGTTCTCCTTTTCTCAACAGCTTTGCTCACCACAACGCTAGAAGGCACAGGTTAGTTTGTTGTAACCTTATGTCCTAGTTCACCCATCTAGCCATATGCCATTATTTGACCTACAAGTCTTACCATGTAAGAATGAACTGAAAGATGGCCAAGAATAAACTTCAGTCTTTCCTTCATTTTAGTAAAAAAAAGGTTAGAGGTAAGAGGAAAAGAGCTAAAATTGTAGGAGGAACTCTGTGATTCTTCCTGTTGGAGGAAAACAGTCTGATCTGTTCTTGTATTTTTTTCAAATTCCGTTTTTCCTTTCAAGGAAGGGCTTCTCTGCAAACATGACTGGTTTTACTTTGATTTTTCCAGAGAAAGTCTCAGCTGAGTGGGAGGATCTTTAGAATGCACATAAAAGACAAAGGTTCAAACAAAAGCTGAATTGTCAATGAGCACACAGGTTTATTTCAGTAAACAACAGAAACTCAAGGCAGAAAAAGATCTTATCCCTTTAAAGAAGGGATAAGAATTAAAAATTAATAAATTCTTCTTACCCTCCTCATTTTCAAGCTACATGCCTACAATAAGCAAACCTGTGTTTATGGAAGTCTCTGTAAAAACATACAAAACCCCTATTTGATGCAGCAGTGAACACTTCAGCTTTGGCCCGGGTTTGCCAATGCCTCCCTTCAGCAAGCAACAGGCAAAAACTGTTCTGATAAATACAGATAAGGGTAAGCTTCAACACAAAATCCTAAAAATAAAACTTTTACCTTCTTAATTCTTTTAGTTTTTAAGAACTTTTTCAGTCAGCTTTTGAATTGCCCAAAAAGTACTGGTCCTACAGCAGAGTTAAGAAATATCAAATACCCAAACAGCTTATCCAAGAGTGTTTCTGTAGAAGTCAAGTTAGGTAGATTGATGCCGAATTTCTCAAATAGCATCCCTGGATTTATTTCTAAAACAGCTTTATTTGGTAAATTAATAGCCTAAATAATATAAACCTGGTTAAAAAAAAGAACATATATAAAATCTCAGTACAAAAATCCCAGCAAATGTTCAGAACTACTGAAATGAAAAAGGAAAAAAGGTGAGAACAGAAAGCAAATGCCTGAGTTTAGACAGTCAGATGGTTTTAATTAGCAATGAATGAGGGTTTCTTAAACACATGCATATGAATAAATATACACACATACACACATGGAGAAAGAGATATTTATGTAATTTTATAGGACTCAAAAATAGTGCCTTGGTGCCTAATGACTATTTAGTCATCACGAGGTACTAAAAACCATCAAGTTGAAAATTCTCATTGATCTTAATAGGTGAGGACTCTGAAGCCTGTGACCAGGTATGTCTTCTCTATTGACAATTATCATACTGGAGTTGTCATATGGGTCCATTTCCTTATGCACTTACAAATAACCTAAGTAACTGAAGCTTCCCATACTACTATCCATCTTAAATCTGTTTTGGTGGTAAAGCCTTTAACTTTTCACAGCTCAGTGAGTGAGTGCTTAATACACTAAGCATAAATAACTAGTCTAGTGAACCATTCTAAGCAGAACAAAAGAAAATACACAATTTTTCAGCATGCTGTGCCATCATTTTCAAACTGAGATTTCCCGTATCTTGTTTTATTTGATATACAGAAGATTCAACAGTTAGCTGATAATAAATTAAGTATTAAAAGATTATACTTTAATGTGTTGATTCTACAGTCATACAGCCCTATACTCCAGGTAAAAGTTTAGTTATTGTATAAAGATTACACCTAAATATTACTTCAGAAAAGCTCACTATTAGAGTTCCCATGTGATGGGGAAAAGCTATCTGTGCTTATTTCTAACATTTAGTAAACAAAACCTGACTTTCTCACTCCCAAAGAGACAATACACTTTAACAATGCAACCATATTTCATGTGAACACATACAAATTTGTGACACTTTTTTTTCCTAGTCCAAACAACAAATTTTGTCATTTGCATGTACGAGGCATGCAGAGGATGCAGGGGAAGGATTCTGTCATTACCATGTATTAGAATTCTTCTACTAATCAAAAAAAACAAAAAACAAAAAAAAACCAAAAAAAACTCCAAAAAAGGTCAAAGCCCTAGGTAGCATCAACTTACTAATACAACCATGTACAAAACCAAAACCACCTTATGCAATGGAAACAACTCCTTACGTATTCCCTGTTAAAGAATATCTTTCCTTCATAAAGGTAGAACAAATTCAATGTCAAAAACAAAACAAAAACACAAACAAAAAGAAAGTGTGTAAAATAGTCACCATTTGGTATTTACTTATTCTGAAAATGAGTGTACACATCACAAGAAAAATGCAGTGTCCTTTTTAAAATAATCACATTTCAATGCAGTCTGTATCCTGAGTCATTTGTTTGAAATGCCAGTCCAAGGAATGTTGAAGATTTAGCTGACAATTATTTCCTCGACATTATCCCAATTTGATTATACTCTGTTTACTACATCAAAGCCAGAAAAAGTACGGTAATAGATTCATCAACACACCCACTCGGAACACTTAAGACCCATTATTAAAGAACCATAAGAATAATTTCCAAAAGGTTTTTACTTTCAAACACAGTCTAGCATAAGATCTGACCATAAAGCAAGGTTGTTAAATATTTTCATTCAACCCACATATTTGAAGCTCTGTCTCAGAAGTTAGGTGAAATTATGCGATCGGGAAACTTGACTATCCTTCTTGTCTGACTCTCTTACTGGACACATTACAGAAATCCAATAACCAAATTTCATGGATTGAATGCATCAGTAGCATTCCATTAATATTAATTCTCTTGTAACTTTGTAACCCATACCGGAACATAAAACAACATACTTCTTTCTGACCTCACCATGCAAAGTTTTCAATATTTTTAGTTTTAAAATAGTTGTATTATGCTGCAATCAACAGAATAAACATTAATTTATATTATTACCACTCAAATGTGCAGGTTACAGTTAAAAATCCACATGCAGGGGAGCCTCTATGGCACAAGGTCACAACAACTTGTGCTGTTTCCCCACTCATGCAGCAGGAGCACCCCAATAGTTTAGATTCAGACAACCAGAATTATCGTGATCAACACGTCATCCAGAGTTACAGTGCCTAAGATTGTAAGGTAGTGATGATAATGTTGTCACTCTGTCTACATTAGCCCTCACATCTTCTCCAGCACCAGTAGGACCGAATGCTAGACAGATGTAAAAGGAGAGGCTGTCATTGGGCAGAAGTTTAAATACAGCCCAAGAGGCTACACAACAAACAGGTATTTAACTAAGGATGCCAAACTGGTCATACCACGTGAAGCTTTCAGCAGGCTTGACAGCACTATCCCTGTATATCCCCCTACATCTATCAAATCACAGACAAGCATTGTTTGTGCAACATGTTTTCAAAGATACAGCTTAACTTTCAAATATAAACAGAGCTATTTAGTACTGGCTATCAGCAAAACAATCAACTTAATGTACATCCTAACAGTTATGATAACACCTTGATCTTATAAGGACAAGGGCACACAAACAACCTACCGCTTGGTAAATTTGTGCCTAAACGCATCAAACACTTCATGATTGCTGTCCACACAGTTTTGGTTTTTTTATTCTAAGAAATCTCAAGCTGCTATTTTTCAGTCACAACAACTAACACATTGCTCACAGGTTTACTCTATGACAGTAAGTTCCATCTGAAAGTCTAGAAGAATTATTTTTTTTAATATTATATACACACACAAATAAAGCTTGAATGTTCATGCTTTTTCATTTAATAATCTGAACAGAACACCAGAGGTGAAATCCTTAGTACATTCCTGTCCTCAGTCTGGTGTAGTTCTTCTCAACTGCTACACACTACCAGTGTAATGTAAATTACACGAAGGCAGAATAGCACAGTAAAACAAACACTTCGCCTATTAACAAGTCCTCTACTAGAGAGCCCAGCACCAGTTCAGACCAGAGTTTTGGAACATTACTCTGCAGTATATTCTTTTATTTTTGTTTAGGATGAAATCAAACACGTCTTACATAAAATAAGCCATGCAACTCACAAGTAACACCCATTTCACAATGTCTACAACGCAACAGC
This sequence comes from Megaceryle maxima, assembly GCA_024605025.1. NCBI lineage: Eukaryota > Metazoa > Chordata > Aves > Coraciiformes > Cerylidae > Megaceryle > Megaceryle maxima. Next base: position 3,702 of record JANHGN010010445.1, on the reverse strand, counting down.
TACCTTTGCTCAACACTAAGACACAGAAAAACCTACCTGCTGCCTATAACCTCTGTGACTATTGGTAACCTTCATTCACAAAAGGTATGCCACTGATAACACTATTCATTAAAAGATGGTAAAGCAAGCACACAGTTTAATGAGTAAAAACTCCTGAATGAAACAGGAAAAGCCCGCAAATTGTTAGCTACTAGAAAAAGAAGCATATTAACCTGGTAACATACATAGATGCCACTTTAAAATTTTCCAGATAAGGATGATCTGTCTGGAAAGGAAAAGCTTGAAAGACTGTAGAGATCTGATCAACACAGCCTCTGGACTTCTACATAGCAGCTCTATTTCCATGGCACTCATTCAGAAAGACAATACATACATCAAGTCTACCAGAGCGGACACAATCCTCAAAACATACCAAAACTTGAATTAAAAAAAAATAAAGAAAATCAATGCTAGAGGCAGGAACACGAGGTCTGCAAAGAAAACAGCCCCATTAAACCTTCAGAGTGGCTTTAGACAATGCAATTACGAGAGAATAGGGCTGAATCAAGACTCTTCTCCCAGCGATGAAGGAAGATCTTGCCGTTCTGAAAACATTTATGGCATGACAGCATACACACACAAGTGTTAATATTCTAAACTTGTAAGGACATTTGTTGCTAGATGGTTACACTCACAGCAGAAATCTCATCGGAATCTGCATCCTTAAGCTGCTTTAATTAAAAGTATTAACAAAAGAATTCAATCAATAAATTACTTTGGCTGTGCAGCATTCAGGAAACAAAGGACTACATACATACTGTGACAAGCTTGAATACTCCTTTTAGGTTTAGAGCATAACATTTAAATACCATTTGGAACACATTCAAGACTACAGCACCACTTAGACAAACTAATTGAAAATTCAGGTATTGTGACAGAAAAGCATTCAACTTACTTTACATAATATCTTGCACCTTCAAAAGTATAAGCTTCCTCCCAACCTGTGGGTAAGTCTGGAAAACAAGTAGCAAAACATTCCAATTAACTTTTTAAGTTATACTAGGCATACTGGTCTACTCCCTAAAACTAAGGTAGTTAAAATATCACGTGTCTAATTCCACATGTTGAAAACTTTAGTCCTATTAACAAGTGTTTTAGAATTGACTCACAATACTGTCTCAGTTTAAATTCTGCAATCCAAGAGAATACAGGCATGAAAAACTGATTTGGATTTCTCATTCTCAAATCATAAGGGTTTAAGCGTTTATTTTTATTTATTTAACAGTGTTCTTTCCTTTGACCAGTAACTAGAACTCAGTCATCACCAGATCTTTCTGCCTTGAACTTCAGTAGCATCAAATTACCTGACAGGCAGAGGTCCAAACAAAAATCAATTTACTGAGTTTGCGTTACATGCAAGTCAAAAGCATCTTAACAGGCATGATATCAACTACACCACAGAGCATTATTAGCATTATATTAGCATAATTCCACCACTGTTGTGACTAACAAGTGTTCCTGCAGTATTTACAACTCTATTCAACTTTACATGAAAGTAATTTTCAACACAAATCTAGTGGAGGAAGTGGGTACATATTTTCTTTCTCTGTTACCACTCTCAGGAGTCAGGAGCCCACATAGAAAAAAAAAAGTCCACCACTCACAATCCATTTTTTTCAACTAACACCTTCCCAGTGCAACGGAAGCGCTCAAGATGTTGGGCACCTCTATGCAATTCTAGTTAAATCACTATCCTTAGAGTTTGCTCTCATTAACAAAATCAATCATTGATATGCAGGACTTGCTCAGTGAATTACAAAAGCAAGGACGCATTTCCTAAAGAAAATATTCAGTCTCAGTCATGTGATTCCCCCACCCCCCCCCCGTTAATTCAGGCTTTTTTTTTTAATAGAGAAGACAAGCATGGGGGGAAAAAAAGAAAAAAAATCAAGGTGTCTTTCGATAACAGCACAGGGCAAAGTACAGCAAACAGGAAGTCTCTAGCAGACAAATCTATGGCTGCTCTAAGAACTCTGCAAAAAATACCTTTCCAGTGCTGAATATCTCAAGCAATAAAAAGCACTTCAGCTCAGAATGGAGGACAAATCTTTCCTCATAAACCCGTAAACATCTCACAGTATTATTTAATATGGAGCTTTACAAGAACATACGCTTCCAAAAGAAGTATTATTCACCCAGTAATTATTTTTAAGAGAAGACATATTTTGACTAGGTTCCAAAACAAGATATAAAACCTAGAATTAATCTGTTTGATTATCTATGTATGGACAGATTCATTAACATACACACGAATGAGGAAAACTACAAAACCAGGTTTGTTTTGCAGGCACTTCAGTATCTGATTGATAAATCATGGTCAGTATCCCGAGGTCATGCCTCACTCTTGTGTTCAGAAACAAGTTTAATTTACCTGATAATAACTCTGCTGTTACATACAATACTCCAGGCACTCAAAATCAAAATGCATTTCCTTTAGAAGGCACTTAATGGCAGAAACAAACGAGACTCTGAAAATTACTGGGAAATCACCATCAGTGAGACACACTGGTAATAATTAAAAAAAAAAATAATTAACACTCAGTTTAAAAAAAAAAAGTAACAGCTAATGTGCAATAAGCAAAGCATTTTGCATACAGCTGCCCCCATGCATACTGCTGTAGATGAAGGCCAGTTTCTCAATCTGAGTACTGAAAGTGGGGGAAAGAGGAGCCTGGTAGGAATCAGTAGTTCTTTTTCCCCGTATTAAATGACCTCTGACAAACAGACCTTCACAGCAAATCAAACTGCAGACTTCCCATAATCAGAAGCCTGTGCTTTATATACTATTCCCAACTCAAA
>JANHGN010010444.1:0-36212 GCA_024605025.1 Megaceryle maxima | reverse complement strand
GAAAGGCTGAGACACTTGGGGCTCTTTAGTCTGGAGAAGAGAAGACTGAGAGGGGATTTGATAAATGTTTATAAATACATGAGGGCTGAATGTCAAGAGGAAAGGGACAGCTTCTTCTCACTTGTGCCCTGTGTCAGGACAAAGGGGAATGGATGTAAGCTGGAGCATAAGAGGTTCCATCTTAAGATGAGGAGGAACTTCTTTACTGTAAGGGTCACAGAGCACTGGAACGGGCTGCCCAGAGAGGTTGTGGAGTCTCCTTCTCTGGAGATTTTCAAAACCTGTCTGGACAGATTCCTGTGTGACCTGTGCTAGATTGTATGGTCCTGCTCTGGCAGGGGGGTTGGACTCGATGATCTCCAAGGTCCCTTCCAACCCCTGACACCCTGTGATACTGAATTTCTGTGAGTATAATTTCTAAAGAAGTCCCGTGGATATTTGTCAGTACTTCAGTGAACGGAGCTAGAGCTTTACAGGCATGCTTTGAAGAACTGTGTAGCACAGACTGACACTGCCAAAGTCAAATTTTCATCCTTTGTTGGATGTTGAGTAGCTCTGCCTGTTTAATTTTAGTGGCATGTTATCAACTGCAGTTTTTTTGTCTCACTCAGGGATTGATTTCTGTCCCAACAGTACTATGGTTTGGTGCCACAGATTTAAAAGTAATCTGATGATTGTCTCTACTTTGCATTGGTTTGCTTTGCAGAATAGTCTGGGTACATATTATTCAGCTTTCTGTTTGGAGGAAGGTAAACCAGAAGATTAGCACCAGTCATGCACCAAATGCATTTCAACCCCTAACTGGAGCACAACAGTTTGAATCAAGGGGTTGACAACCTTACCACACAGCCTTTCAATGGGAGAGAACACACACATGTGCATGGACCAGATGGTGGAGGTATACCTTTGTATTTGCTGTCAACTGACCTTAATTCTTCATGACTCGTATCCTTTGCTTCCTTTATACTTTTTCTGATTTAATTGCCTCAATTACTGTTGTCTTGCTCAGAACTCTGCTTGCTGATTTTTTTTTTCTTTTATAACAATGATATCATCATCCACCTTTTACTAATGATATTTTTTGTGATATTGAAAAACCCTATCAATCTCTTCAGCTTCACAAAAGATACCATAGGCCCAAAGGAAATTATGCTGTTCATCAGCTTTTGCTGTAAGAAAGCTGAAAGATTCCTGATAGCAGAAGTCTGCTGCCCTCATGACTGCTGTGAGGAGTCCAGAGGTGTCTAACCATGCTTCTGTGCAGTGATTGGTGTGCCAGCTGCAGAAGCAACCAGAGACAGATGAAGGAGGAGGCAGGGCCAATCCTGAGGAAGAAATACTGCTTCTGTGGATAGGCGCTCTTATGTATCTCATTCCTGCAGATCCTTTCTAGGTGTTCAACTGGCAAACCAGGAAAGTAATTCCCAGAGGCATTAGAAGGAGGTAGAAAGGATTTCCTTTGAATCCTGTTTTCATCTTCACTTCATGCAGATGAGAACCAAGGAGTCATAAACGCTGCAATACCAATTTGCAGATTCTCCTAGTTTAGACATCGTCTTTACAAATGGAAGCTGGAATTATCTACCTTTTATACATGCTAAGTGGGAGAGAATTAAACCTGAGGTTTTAAATCAGTTTGCTAATCTCTTGGTTGCCTAAGCCAATAGAAATAGAGGAACAGCAAACATATGATGCGGTCTTTCTCTGTTACATACACAGCATAGTTAATGTGCACAGGCACAGTAGTTCTGCATTCTTAAATGCCAGACTTACTGTGCTTGCACAAAAGAGTGTTACATATGAGTAATAAATTCAGCACTGTTTGGAAGTGCAGCTTTACTGCTCATGTAATACTACTCACAGAGAACATGTGCTCATAACCTGCTCATATCCTACTTTTTTTCTGGTCCTGCAAAGCATCCAGGAAAGAAGCTGGCTGCCTGCGCACTACTGCTACAAGATTCCCAAACTTGCTTTGTGCTGAGACCTCTCTGTGCAGGAAGGAACAAGCTGCATACTTTAAGAATAGCTCTGAATCCAGGAGAAAGCTGCTTTCAGCTTACATCTTCCATCTGTCAAATGAGAGAATGTGTTCCCATTATGTTCTGGGAGAAGGAGCCATACACTGAGCATCCCACACAAAACCAAATCTTTTTCTTATCTAAGTTCTCAGATAAGCTAGGATAATTCTTATTTTCAAAAGCATTTTAGGTTTTGAGGAACCCATTGAGAAGTGCACATAGGTTTTACATGCTGAAGTAACTTGACAATGCTCCTTAGGTCTCCTATCTCAATTAAGTGTGGCTAAAATTTTACATCACAACTGCTACTAGTTTCTTAGTCAATTAAGCATATCATTCACACAATTCTTTTATTAGTATTAATTGTTTTTCTTAAGTTCTTGTACTTGAAACTTCATTATCTTTTTAGACGCTGTCTCTACCTCTTGACATGCCTGAACTTCCTTTTAATAAAATACATAAAATCCTTCTCTAACAGTTTATTGACTTCATTCTTTTCACACAGAAAAATCTTAAATGCAATATACCAAACTGCTACAAAATTTGCTCTAAGACTGATGTAATGTATAAAATATTGTCATCTCAAGAATTAATGTTACAAATTATATTTCCACTGGAGTGTCTTAATCTTATCTAATAATAATAAGCCATAAAGTTCTCTAGTTAATATTAATGTGAAACTTGAATAACTTAAATTACGTTAGTGCAAGATAAGAATTTGGGCTACTAGCTCTAATCCAACAAAAATAAAGGCTATTTTGAAAAGCAGAAGTCTAATGGAAAAATTTCTATCTTTTACAAGTATACAAGTCTACCCTCTTATGAAATTTTCTACTGAAATACAGACTTATCAGGAAAAAATATTTTGAGAGATATGGGTAAACATACCTTTTTATACTGATTAAACACTGCATAAGAAACTACAATGATTAATTAATCTATATTTGTACAGATATGTGGGTTTTTTCTTATTTAAAACTACTTCACTCTCTAGAAAGTAGTTCCTAAGCAGGGTACTGGCATTTGAAATACACAAATTCATCACTCTTTAGGAAGCCAGAAATTATGGATGAAAAAAGACAGCCTTTGTCTTCAGCCACTTAGTGCCCATTGCATTTTCAGGCTGTAGAAGTGAATATTGATGAGAATAACAAAAAGAGCATTTTAAAACTTTGATAATAGATTTGTTCCTTATTTTTTACCCTCTAAACTTATTCAATATTGCCCAAGTATATGGCTCTAAGGAAGTTTTGTTCCACAGATGTTTTTTTAAAGCACTTCCACCTTAATATCCGAGTTAAAAAGTACCAGAAGACAGAAAAGATTAATAGTAAGGCTAAGAATAACATCATCAGCAATGTCAGTAAATATGAAAACACAAGGAGTCATCAAGTTTTGAACTGAGGAACAGGAAAGAGGTACAGTATGTTCAAAACAAACAAACTAAAAGAATTATCTAATGAGATTCAAATTAGTGAGAATCCAATTAAAGTTTGAGACCTTAAAATAATTAGATGGTATGCACTATTTTGAATGCATGATGACAGACCTGAACTTACCAACAAATAAATAGGTATACAGAAATGTTTCACAGTCCCTTGCAGTATGTGGAAGTTTTTTAGATCGTCATCAAGCTGTTCTGAATACAGTCAGTGTGGGTTATATTAGATAAAACTTATCATGATCCAAATTTTTGGGGCCCATAAGTATTCTGACAGTTGTGCCTTCAAAAGAATTTGGTTTTTAATAGGAAATTCTGTATTTTTACTATGTAAGTTCTCTTGCATTGCTGAGACATTTAAGGGAAGAAATACGAGGCACAGCTTCATCTTTCAACTGTCTTTGTTTTGGTGCAACATTCTTGTATAAATGACATGTTAAAAACATGGTCCTTAAGGACTGTTTCTTCTAGCTTAACAGGGCAGCATGAGCTAAAGACTACCTCACTATTGTTCAGTCCACGCTTCAAGCTGTTCTGTATTACTTAATTATCGTTGTTTCAGAAGATCTTGATTCTTCCAAGTAACTCCATAACTGTCTTGTTCTCAGATGTTTCGAAGAATATCTCTAGATCTTGATTCTGTCCTCCTTTCTCACATTAAACAAGTTTTATAAAGATATCAGCTGGAGTTTTATGACAGAATCTGGACTCAGCATTAGTATACACTCCACATGCAGACATTATTAACAAAGTTTCATGAAGACTAGTTACTGAGTGCATACAGCACTAACATTATGACATACTAACAATCTATTCAGTAATTTTTAAAAATTTGAACAAGAATACAAGAAAGTTGATTTTTCTAAGAAGTATGAAAAATAGAAAAAATATTTCATTAGCTAAGAGCAGGGATTACAAAATTTTATTTGAATGATAACATTTCTGAAAAATTAATAAATTCATAGTTAAACCTTAAATATCTATTGTAATTCCAAAAATACTACTTTTATATAGCCCACTACTCACACCATTTATCTCACTTGTCTGTGTGTGGCGTGTGGAATATATAGTCTTTAATAATTTTTGTTGTTTCAGTGAATAGACTCATATTACTATATATAGATTGACTAACATATTCAGATTCAGAAATTGTACACAACTTCTAATTTTTCCCATACAATAGAAACTCTTGTTCTCTTTTAAAAAGCAATCCATCCATTTAGATGCATCAAAAAGCATCTTCCAGAAATGTCAGTCTCATGCTCTAGACTGAAAACTACTGTTTACCTCAACTATTCTACACATCCTGCTCCCAGAACACATCCATACACTTTACACTAGCTTTTATTCCTGCCCTAGTACCTTGAACCAAGTATGTGCATTACATGTGGCAGCATTCTGAGTCTTAATGGTATCTACTTCTCTTCATTCTCCTCAGGAAGCTTTCCAAAATCAAATATATGTTTCATGCTAGGTCCATTATATCTCTTGTTTGGAATGCTAGTAGAAGCCTCTGCTGATATATTCTGGTACGCAAAACAGGAGAAAAATCCCTTTCTATCATTGATTTAAAAATCTATAGTTTAAGTCAGCTAGTACAAAAAACTGATTGGAAAAATGACTGCAAGTTATTCTGTCCATAGCTGAGAAGTAAAATTCATGTACACAGCAGCATATCAAATAAGAAATCTGCAGGAAGTCTCTGCATCTTACATGAAAGTCAGTTATTAGGAAAACAATGCTCCATGCAAGGTTTATAAGAATACTTATATAAGGGGCAAAATATTTCCAGGCCAACTGCTATGCAAAGACATACATCTAGGATTCATTTAAAGCCTTACTGAAAAGTAAAACAATAATTAAAATAAATTCTAAACAGCTGTCAGTTCAAATTACAGATTTTACTCTTCCTTACCCTATTTGTCATTTACATCTATGTCCAATGTAATGACATTACTCTATGCTACATTTGCACATATGAAAAAACATGTCTACAAAACCAGTATACAGAGTATAGAGTTGCATTTATTGGAATTCAGAAAATTGTTTTAAGTATCATGAAAGCTGTAGGTGTCAGTTCCCTCACTTGGATAATAACAGAAATTATACCTTTGGGAGAAGCTGGATTGCTTGGAGTATTCTCTGTCTGTGTCCAGAGTTAAGGATTCCTATTTCCAAGAGATCTTGGTCCTCCATTACATTGCTTCCCTAAAAATGGAAAAAAAGGGTGGAATAAAAATTAAAAAAATATCAGATACCTTCAATGGCCTGAAAAAAGCTCTTCAGTTGCATTTAAAAGAGAACACTTTGCTCAACTTATAGTATCTTACAAGAATCATAAATTACTTATGATTGCATTCACTTACATGATAAGAAAATATGGAGGAAGTCACTTGAACCCAAGTGCTGGCAGCACTACTGGTGGAGAAATTGTAGCTCTCACTCAAGTCAAATACCAGATGTGACCCTTCTTTCATTTGACTGGAGCCAAGTACATGACTACAAAAATGCTCAGAAACTTTATTTTTCAACTCTTCTCCTACCTCACCCAGCTATACATGATGTTAATTTTTTTCTAGACTGGAAAATACTTAGCACAGAATAAGATGAGCAGAGTGGATGAGGATAAAATTATTTTGTTCCTTGTTAGTAAAATGGTGAAGAGAGGGAATGGTATCAACAAACTCCATACAGCCCACAGCCCCGTAAATTTAACTGTACCAGTATAATCCTAACTTTACCTGTCCCTGCTCTTATTTCCCTGCTTGTGGGGAGGTCAGGTAATTCCTAATATGCAAAGAGCTGAAAAAGAGCATCTGTTCAAACAATACACAAAATAATTGCCCACAAAAGTCCACAAAATAAGCCTCCACGATTCAAGCCTCTATTCTTAGGAATTGCTAGCAGTAGGAGAGGACAAATAGCTACATAAAGAGGATGATACAGCTCCTAAATTCAAGGAGCCTGACACCATCTAGACACTAAGTTCAGCATTTGAAGGTTAAGGTATCTGATTAGCTGACAGTGACTATTGAAATCACAGGAGGCACAACAGTTGCTCAAAAAGGGAATTGCAGCCAGGGATCAAATCAAGATGGCACAAAGTAGGCTGGCAATATTGTATTCCTTCTTTAAACTACTTCATTTCAGATAAAACCTGAGATTAAAAAAAAAAATAATTATTTTTAAGCTTTTAACTATTACAGTTGCAAACAAAATTTGCAAAAAAACAGATGACCTGTCTTGAACTGTTACACTTCTTGGAGTCTCATGACACTAATTTGCTAGAAGCAAGAATTCCTATTATTCTTACTCATTTAACATCACCATGAAATAAACTTTATGTGAGCAAATCCATGAAGACTTAATCTCCACCTTCCCATTTGGCTTCCTGCTTCTGACTCAGTAGAGCTCTTAAGCTAAAAATCAAAAGCTTATAGGTATATAAACAGAACATGCTTCAATACTGAATTAGAGGTTAATAATTTATATGAATTCTTTCAGAATATCAGATATCCTGTCCCACAGCAACATAGCTTTAAAAAAACACACTGGAATATGCAATAATTCACCCCGTTCAGCTGTTAAATCTTGACTCTTCAGATGGACTGATTAGTTTACAGATGTACACTTGAGGACTCTCAATTGCTACTCTGTGGAGTATCCTGCAAAATCTAGGGGAATTCTTTTTAAGGCAATCATGGAAACTTTGCAAATAATGTTTAAAATTATATTTCACAGTCAGTGGCCTGATTTAAGACTATAAGTCTGCAAATCATATCCTGAAAAATTTTGTGTGCAGCATTCACAACAGAGGCAGAAGGGAGAAACTGCAATCATGCTGGTCTGAGTAGATCACATGGTATAAGAGTGCATTCAGCGCAGGCTGTGCAGTGATAGTGATGAGGTGGGGTTAATAACCCTTCAGCTCCCTGATAATCACATACAAAATATAATTTCCCTTTTCTTCCTTTCTCCTTTTAATAACCTAAAGGAGGCTGTAAATGGGGTGGGGGTGGGGAGAGAAGCCTTTCAGTTTTTGTCTGGATTTTCCAGCTGCTGGAAAAAACAGAAATGGATTTATGGGAAACTGAGCCAACTGAGGATTCAGTCCAAAACAATGGCTATACATTTTCATTCCTTTTAATAAATGCAGCTATTTTGATGACAGCTATTGCTTTCACTTCATTTCACTGTTTTTCAGATATCACCTTTCATCACTGCATGATGTTCACGCACAATCATGGTGTACTCATCACTGAGCTACTACACACTGTTTACTGCTGTCAGCAACCTTGGCATCCAGCTTTAAATATTGCAACGTTTAAACTCCAATTTAACTAACTCTTAGGCATAGGAAAAATCCTGTCTGTTTGCATATAGTTGCTGCATATCAGGGAAAGCATTATTTTATAAATTCTTGACTATTTTTTTTCCTTATATATTAGTTCACATACTTTTTTTCAGTTATTATATATATTTTAAATATGTCAAGGTTACTAAATCAAATATTTAAGGCTCAGAAAAGACTGGAATTCATGTCACTTCCTTGTCCCCCGTCTAAGGCAGCAACAACCTGGTCGTTCAGTATGATTGTGTTTTAGAGGTTTTGCTGTGTGTTACCATACGGAGCAGACACTCATCTCTCCTGTAAAACAGACATCATTGTCTCCTGCTATGAAAATAAACCAGCTCTTTGTCTTTCGAAAATAGCAGACCAGGAATCATAGTCATAGAATAATAGAATGTTAGGGGTTGGAAGACACCTCCAGAGATCATCTAGTCCAACTCCCCTGCCAAAGAAGGATCACCTAGGGCAGGTTGCACAGTAACACATCCAGGCAGGTTTTGAAAGTCTCCAGAGAAAGAAACTCCACAACCTCTCTGGGCAGCCTGTTCTAATGTTCTGTCACCCTCACGGGAAAGAAATTTTTCCTCATGTTCAGATGGAACTTCCTGTGTTCCAGTTTGTGTCTGTTGCCCCTTGTTCTATCACAGGGCACCACTGAAAAGAGGCTGTCCCCTTCCACTTGAAACTTTAGATACTTGTTACAGTCTACTATTGTTTAACATACAGGACTAAACTGATAGTAGTAGAAAGCCGCTGTCTGCTTTGTATACATACCTGCCAAGAGAAAGAAATAGTCTCCCATATTCTTATCTCCATGGTGTCTGCTCCCATTCTTCCCTTAATCTCAGTCTCTGATTCTTATTTTACCTGATTACCCTTCTTGTGCTCCTCCACTCTCCTTTCATAGACTCCTATGAGAGCAAGAAAAACCTATCTTCCTTCTGTGGCAGACCAGAGACAAGAGGAGAAATTCTCTCCCTGCTCTTAGCTGCCATGCAAACATTTATTACAAGCTGGGCCAAATTTAACCTCAATTAACTTTACAGAGATAACATAGTAAAAGTAATTAAAATTAATATGAATGCAGGAGAGTCTTTTGACAATTTCATTCTTAAAAATAGCTGATCTATATTAGGTGAAACATTCACCAAAAAGAAATTATTCTAGTAGACACCTAGAGAATTTGAGTCCAGAGATTTAACTATTATATGCTTATATACAAAACAGGTTCTTATAACAAGCAATACAGGACATTAGTCTCTACTTGGGTTATTATGCTTTTACTACATAATAAAAACATAAGAACCTTTGTGATACTGTAGTTTGTTAGGTCTACAGAAAAATTTACTTGGAAGAAAAAACTACTCAAAATTAAAGTAATAAGTATATATCAAAACTGCTTATACTAGGACAGATTCAGATCTCATTCACTTCAGCTTACACTGTTAAAGTTCCTGTCCTATTAATGCATAAAAGATGGTCTTACAAGACTTGAAAAAATCCTACATCTGAAGTTCCAGTTAGGAAAGACTGTAACTGACACCCCCCCACATACACAGAGAGGATTTGTTGTTCTGCATAACTCTCAGAAATATCATCTTTTTTCCTGTAAGCATATACAGGAAGCCAATCTCCTGAATAAGAAGGCAGTAGTTTCACAGAACAGTTGGGCTCAAGAAGGAAAAACGACTCTGCATGTGGGAGACTGGAGGCATATGAAAAACAACACAATTTTAAAAACCCAGAACTTTTGCCAAAATCTGAGGTAGTTCCTATAAATAAGTTCAGAACAAAATACATAATGGTACAGTCTGAGAAAAATATTTTACTGGCATTTATTTGGATTATTCCCTGCAAATAATCTCTGACACTCTCCACTTAAAGTTAATGCAGTCTTTTCCAAAAAATGCTTGATTAGACCTTTACACTCAGTTCCAAAAGTACAGATATAGGTATACAGAATCTTCAGAAAGCAACTCAATCTGCAACATACTGGATTTATAGCAAAAAAATTACTCTATTAAAAATAGCCTAATTGTAATGCATAACAGCTCATAAAAACCTCTAAAAACCAATCAAAGCAAAAGATGCATAAACTTGCAGACAACTTAGCTTGCTATCAAAAGAGAAAAACTTTCAAGATTCTTAAAAAAAAGAAAAAGAAAAAGACTAGTATGCATTTTACATCCTGCAGGAACAAACACACTTTGAAGATTTGTCCCTGAAGATAACAAAATATAGTGATTAGAAGAACATATTAAGATGGCAAGCATGACTATATGTTTCTCTTCACTCCCTTTTTGTATCTATATTTTTAATCTTCCTTCATGTATTTTCTGTACTGCTTACCTTTGCTGAAAAATTCCAGTGTCTGGTTCTGCTACCTAAGTAAAATTGTACAGAAGCTTTAAAATAGCTGGGAGATTTTATCACTATACTTATCTGAAAACTCAACCACTGAAGTTGGAAGAGACAGGTTGTGGGGAACAAACCACCTGCATATACTTTTTTGGTCTTACTGTTCTTCACCTTGGCTGATATATTGAAAACCTCTTAAAGATTAGAGAAAGGTTTCATAGATTTTCGTTGCAAAGTTCTGGGGAAAAAAACCTTAATGGGAAGGTAAACATATATGCATCACTTTTTTTAAATGGAGCAAAATCTGACTGAAGAAAAAAAAAAAAAAAAGTTTTGCATTTGCAGCCTTTCACCCTTACAAAAGAAAAGAGCATTATGTAAGAAGATTTGGGAGAATTCTGATTATAGGCTGACAATGCCAACTAAACCAACATTTTCTACACCCCGCTATGTCAGCTAGAGGAGGAAAAGTAGTAAATTTGATGCATAAAGCTGTTTAAGAGCTGCTACTTAGCAGGTTCAGCTGAATTAATTTGCTGTCATTAACTGAGACCAAGTTCAGCTGAAGATGCCAAATGCTACTGGAGGCAGCAACAACTACTAGTAACTTTTTTTATGCTTCCGGAGTATTGGAAAATGGTTTGCTCAAGAACACGGTTGGTGTGGGTAAGGGAAGAATGACTTCTGAGGTATATACAGTGCTGATGGGGCAGCACTGGTGCTTGCATTAGTCTCTTTGCACGGGGGGTACCTTATGCTTTCCTTTGCCCTCTTCCAACCACCCATGTAGCATTCTATTGCACCATTAACTTAGTGAGATCAGTAAGGACTCTGAAGACCTGGTACAAGCAGCACATAACACATAGTGAAGGGTAGGATCATGGTCTATGCATATCACAGATGAGGCTTTGTTGGTGTTCAAAGTGCCTGGCCAATATCTCTACCAATGTGTATTGCACTGAATGTCACCCTGTCTGACTGAGACTTGTCACTGTAGGATCACATCTTGGGGGTGGGGGAGGGAATCCGAATGGAGTTGGGGCAACAGACCTCACATTTGGGCTTATGGGACTGCTGGAAATATGACCTGTCACAGAAAGAAAAAAGTGAATGTGGGAGGTAGTACACTTAACTGGAGTATCATTCCCGTCACTTAGATAACAGAGGTGGGAGCTGGACAGGAGCAGATGGGAATTTCTTAAATTATATATTCTGGAAGACTGAAGTCAGGAAATTGAGACCAACTGCACCAAAGAGCTCTATTCTTTCTTACCTCTTTCATCCCAAGCATATAACTTGGGAAGGGAGCAGGCATCTGATACCAATGGGAACAAAGCCTGTTATAAAGCACATCCTCAACAACTCACTTAAAAGACCCCCCTCCTCAGTCTGAATTGTGTTCCTTCTCACCCACCTCATTCTAATATCCTTCCAAACTGCACCCCCTTGAAATAGTTGACACCTAAACTGTCCTCTGGATGGGAACAAATTAGAGCCATCTCACAATGTGGTTAAGGACAAATTGAATAACCTGGACTTTCCTTTTTCATTGTCTAAATATGTCAGAAGGTTTGTAAATTTGCACCACAACATATCTTTTCCACAAGGTAAAAGAGGTAGTTTCTTAGAGACTTAAAATAAATGACTAGAGAAATGTAGCTTTCAATAATGAACAATTTCTTATTAACGCAAAAATTTAGGCAATGTGTCACATGTCTCATTTCCAAACAAGAACTGGCAAGCAATCAGAATATAGCAAGCTTCGGTATGAGTGAATAGGTTGCCTCTCACTAGTATTGCCACTGTTAACATGAAAACAAGATCTGTGCTGAGTGAAACATCTATATTTTACTTCAGGTCAGGAAGGTTTATCAGATTCCTGGATACTGCAGAAATTATTTAACCTACAAACCTGACAAGGCTATGTTAGAAAAATCCTCTGCAGAAGCAAGAAATTTTGCTTTGGGGGAATGAAATTGATTATAAAATATGTTAGGAAGAAAGGAAGGAGTCTGTTGCAAAATAATAATTTCATAATATTCTTCCAAAATTGTTTTTCACCTTTTAAACCCCTGATACTGATACACATTTTCAGTCCTCACTTTGCTCTATTGTCAGTCTTTACATTTATGATTTAGCAATTAAAAACCCCACAAAAGAGAAAACTTGAAAACAGTTTTCCATGTTACTGTCATTCCATCAGGAAGTAGTAATAAAACACTAACTAAAAATGGCCATTTCACTGATAGATGAGTGGGGTGATAGCAATTCAGAAACCTAATTTGTAAACTATGCATAAAGATAGAAGATGATACACATGGGGTCAGTTTAAAAAGGAGTCCCAACAGACTGAGTCCCAACAGAGTGAGTCCCACTCTAAGTTTTAATGAGCTCTCTCTGGTTCATGTTCAGCTTTTCCAGAAGTGAACCTGAAGTAACCAGTGCCATCAAAAGCTTTTCAGATATTGATATTCAAATGAGCATACAATCACAGACCTTTCACACAACAGTAATAGTTAACTAAAGTATAGAGATAATTAAACAATACTGATAGCTGGGACAAGGATCCTTGTAGGAAGAATTTCTACTATTTTTATACCCTTTTCTTTGAAGCACTGATTCATTACAACCAACACAATTGTCACATGCAAATTAGCTGCACAGATAAGGTGGCAATTGAAAAAATTACCTCTGATGTCGCACTTGGCCCATTTAATTACTAATGCTGTTGACCCAACTCTGTCTGCCTATTTAGTCATAACAATTCAATAAAATAATTATTAATACGTACTTAAATTACATCTTAATGTCTTGAATGTATATTATAAAGATAATTTCACTTCATTTGAGTAATGAAAACTCCAGAGAGTCTACATTGTACCATTATTCAGATTACTTGAGATAAATGCTAGTTAGCTTAGATGCTATATTTCTCAAAGGGCCCACTTTAAAATCAATATTACTGAGCTAATTAACAGACTTCTAAATTCTCAGAAAAATATTCCTTACTCCAATAATTGTGTAAGTTTGGTGAGTGCAGGAAGGGGCAAACGTGTTTTCAGACATAACAAAAATGCTGAATACTTGCTTTGCATGTAACATGGACTACTGTTTAACCTTGGAGTTAATACTGATGGTTTTGTAATAAGTGTAAGAACACTGTTCACCTCCCAGAATGTCTCACAGAAGTATTTCCTTCCTCACTTTTTTATCAACCCTAGTCACAGTGTTAAAATGTGAGCCACCCAAATCAGCCTAGAGACTACAAAATGCAGAGTCAAAGATTTAGGCTGTAAAATTCTGAGCAGGATCCATGTCTTAAAAATAGGTGAAATAGCAGCAAGGAAAACACATGCTCAAGAAAATCTTTAAGCCTTCACACACTTCCTTAAAGCTACGACTAAGGTCTTGGAAATACTTGTTCATCTCCTGCTAGCAGCTGAACCCCATTCATATCTTTACATTCAGGCTGCCCAAGGTTTGAGCTCTTCATTCTGAGCAGATAGAGCAGCCTGGAAAACATGTCAGACCTCCAAGTGAGTCTAGAAAGTAGCCCCCTCCTCAGATGGTTTCAGAGCTCGGTCCGGTAGGAAGTCTCAGAGCATTCCCAAGGCATAAACACAGGAGCACAGTATGAACTGGCAACTGCTCTTTCTGAAAATTGTGATGGAAGGAGGAAGAATGGCTTTATCTTTCTTTGTTATAGCATAGCCTGGCCATTAGAGGATTCATGCAGAAAGCAGATCATATTCATGTGTCTTTCTCAAACTCAGATTTCCTGATAAAAGAGAAGGAAGTGCAACAACCGATAGGAAAGAGCACTCTGGTATTAAGGAGGAATCATTCATTGGTCCTGATGAAACTTAATTGCTGTGAAGTTTAGTTGGTAGGCCAAAAGGGAGTATTATCCTTTAGACCAGCGACAGCTGACTGTGGTAAATCAATGTTCTTGTGCTGTTGTTAGAAATCTTTCTGGTTTACATCCAGTGACTGCCAAATATAAAAAAAAAAAAAAAAAACAAAAACAAACCAGAACCAAAACGAGAGAAAACCCTGGAAATTCAGGACTATTTCTTTCAATCCAGTATCTTAACCTCTGATCCAGACTCATGCTTCTGGTGCATACTGCAATTTGAAAATAAAGCTGTGAGCCAGCTGTCCTCATCTAAGGGGATGAACTGGATGTCAAGATCCAGGGAACAGCATAGGTTACATCCTCCAAATGGTGTCTCATTCAGGCTGCAAAGGGAGGCAAAACTTTCAGATATAACTCCTGCTTTGGAGTATCTTGCAGGCTTCCTCCACTTAGTATTGCAAATCCCTTACTTAACAGCCTTGCTCTTTCTATTAAGTTATCCAGGGCTTTGTGTACCTAACTGAATTGTAGGAATCCCTCTCTCAGAGACAGGAACTATAGAGTCAAGCTGTAGATGCCTACCATTGCTGCTGCAAACTGCATTTTTAATAATCTTGGAGGCCTCACTGGGCCATTTGGAGTCCACTCTGCGCACTGGAAAATGAAGGCAGTGTATAACTTTCAGGTGCCCAAACCGTTTTCAGGACCTAGCTTCTAGTAATTGCAGGCTATTAGGCCAAATGAACTTGCTGTTTTGCTTAGTATTACTTAATATAATAAAATACGAAGCAGCTTCCAATAATGAGAAACATTGGAAAATAAATGGTGTTTACTCTGTGTCACTGATTTGCTATGCTTAAATGCGTTTTGCATTCCACCGTGATGATTTTGATCATTGTGGTGAAGTAAGGGTGAAAGATTAAGAGAGTTTGTAATCTAAGAAGGAACTGGAATATTCTTACTTTCTATAGGTGAAAATTAAAAGGGTAGGGGGAAGGTACACAGTCAGGCTTGCCTGATAAATACAGTTGTTATGCTGAGACTCATTTTAATGTATTCCTACAGATTTGGTTTGCTCAGGCAGGCACAATGAATAACAAGCTTGAATAAGGTATTGTTGTCTCCCACTACACACAGATGAGATTTCTGTTACATGTGATTTTTCTTACACAAAGAGTTATGATTTATTTCTATGGTATGTACAGAGATATTACAAGCCAGGTCCTTGAAGCATAAGAGGTAAGAGGAGATGGCCTCCATTTTCTTCAAACCCTTTCTAAAAATAAGAGAACATTTGATTAAGGGTTGACAATTTTCCTTTCTTCCTTTGCTTGTTCTTGTAATTCATTTCACATGGGAAGTGGGTTGTGTTTTTCTTATCCCTTCCAATTCAGCAGCCGGGCGGCTGGCTTCGTGGGCCCACTGCCGTCACCATGGCAACCAGCAGATCTCTGCAATGTGATCCCATGCGTTTCATGTCACTGCATGGTGCTATTGTTCTCCAGAAAGGATCTGGAAGATATGTTTCCTTATTCCCATAAAGGAGAATCAATTATTGTTCCACTGGTCACCCCATGCGTCATGTGTGGACTACAGCATCACTCTCCATCATTTTTTGAAAAATTATGGAGAACAGGAGAGGTGCCTGATGAGTAGAAGAAAGCCAATGTCACTCCAGTCTTCAAAACGGGGAAGAGGGAAGACCCAAGCAACTACAGACCAGTCAGCCTCACCTCCACCTTCCATCTCTAACCACATGGAAGAAAAGAAGTTTATCAGGAGTAGCCAACATGGATTTACCAAAGGGAAATCTTCCTTGAAAAATCTGATATCCTTCTACGAAGCCATGACCATATGGGTAGATGAAGAGAGTGCAGTGGATGTCATATACCTTGACTTCAGTAAGGCTTTTGATACTGTCTCCCATGTCATCCTCGTAGAAAAACTCAAGAAATGTGGCATAGACAATTGGTCTGTGAGGTGGATTGAAAACTGGCTCAACAACAGAGTTCAGAGGGTTGTGATCAGTGGTGCAGAGTCAGGCTGGAGGCCTGTGGCCAGTGGTGTTCCACAAGGATCAGTACTAGGGGTCCAGTTTTGTTCCATATCTTAATCAACAACCTGGACGAGGGGATAGAGTGTAGCCTCAGCAAATTTGCTGATTATATGAAACTGGGTGGGGTGGTTGACACACCAGAAGTCTATGCTGCTATCCAATGAGATCTGGACAGGCTAGAGAGCTGGGCAAAGGTGAACCTCATAAAGTTCAAGGACAAGTGTAGAGTCCTGCATCTGGGAAGGAATAACACCAGGTACCAGTACAGCTTAGGGGTTGTCCTGCTGGAAAGCAGCACCATGGAGAAAGACCTTGAAATGCTAGTGGATAGTAAGTTATCCATGGGACAGCAATGTGCTCTTGTGGCCAGGAAGGCCAATGACATCCTCGGTTGCATTAAGAAAAACTGTGTCCAGCAAGTGTAGGGAGGTTCTCCTCCCCCTCTACTCTGCCCTAGTGAGACCACACCTGAAATACTGTATCCACTTTTGGGGTCCCCAGTTTAAGAGAGACAAGGGTCTACTGGAGATACTCCAATGGAGAGCTACAAGGATGATTAAGGAACTTGGGCATCTCCCACGTGAAGAAAGACTAAGAGAACTGGGGCTGTTTGATCTTGAGAGGAGAAGAATGAGAGGGGATCTTATTAATGTCTATAAATATCTGAGGGGTGGGTATCAAACAGAAGGAGACAATCTCTTTTCTGTAGTACCCAGTAATAGGACAAGGAATAACAGGTATAAAATTCAGCATGCAAAGTTCCACCTCAACACGAGGAGAAACTTCTTTACTGTGAGGGTGACAGAGCACTGGAACAGTGCCCAGAGAGGTTGTGGAGTCTCCTTCTCTGGAGATTTTCAAAACCCACCTCGATCTGTTCCTGTGTGACATGCCCTAGGTGATCCTGCTTTGTCAGGGGGGTTGGACACAATGATCTCTGGAGGTCTCTTCCAACCCCTAACATTATATGAATCTATGATTTCATTTCACATGTACCAAATTCAAGAATGACTGGATTGCACCGTGAATCCTATCTTCAGCACCAAGCAGATGCTGCTCCTCAGAAACATGTTAAAGAATCTCAGTCAAGGCTGTAGTTCCCAATTATCATCAGTATGACCCTACTAGGTGAGATCAGAGGTCTCTCTAATTCATTGGTTCAATGTCTCTGATTGTGGCCAACTTGCCCAGAAAAGCAAAATATAGATATAATTTGTCTTACATAATTTTTTTTTCACTCTCATCTCTGGGCTAATTTAAAGTTAACCATATGGGCATTTAGCTACACTAGAGACCGAGTGCTGGATATAGCAGGCAGAAGACCTGATTTTGCTAAAAATGAATACACCATAGACTTCAATGGATATGTAAGACTCATCTGCTCTTTAGCATTAGAGGAAGCTGATTTATCATCCCTTTTCTAGATTGCAGCAAATCATTCCTGCAGTGCAAACATTTCTTTTTATGTGTTGCAGAGATGACAGAAGCCCTGGACTAGCCTTCTTACAAATAAAGTTTGGGATGATATATTCCACAAGAATAAGAGCAATTCCTTCAAAATTGTGTTATGATGAGAAGTGCAAACTTGTAGAGTGAATGGAAGAAAGGATACTTAGATTCATGGAATCAGAGTCACAGAATGATTTGGGTCAGAAGGGATCTTCAAGATTGTCTAGTCCAAACACTCTGCCATGGGCAGGGACCTCTTCCATGTTGCTTAAAACTCCATCCAATGTGATCTGGAACACTTCCAGGGATGGGTCATCCACAACTTCTCTGGGCAGCCTGTTCCACTGTCCTACCACCCATGTCATTAAAAAAATGTAATTCTTATGTCCAATCTGAATGTACCCTCTTTGAGATTAAAACCATTGCCCCTTGTCCTGTCACCACAGGCTTTGGTAAAAAGTCTCTCTCTATCTTTCTTATAAGCCTCTTTCATATATTGGAAGGCCACAATAAGATCTTCTTGCAGCCTTCCCCAGGTTGAACAACCCCAACTCTCTCAGCCTTTCCTCCTAGGATCAGTGTTCAAGCCCTCTGATCATGCTCATGTCCCTCCTTTGGATCCACTCTAACAGGTCCACGTCTTCCTAGTGCTAGTGTCCCCAAAGCTACATGCAAATACTCCAGGTGGGGTCTCACAAGAGTGAGTCTAAAGAATGAAGGAAAGACATTCCATTTATATTAATCTATAAATTATGGGTTCCATTTTGGGAAACAACTGGGTAGTCACTGATACATAAGAAGTGCAGTCTGTAATGATTTACTGAATTTCTTAGTATTTATTTGTCAAGCCATGACAATATATCTTTAATATTAAATAGTGGCATTTCATTTAGCATGGTCTAGCTATGTCACCAATAATACAGCAACTGTCACCTAGAACCTACAAAAGACCCTGTGTAGCTATGAACTGGATCTCATATAAAATATTAATTACCATGGGCATCAAAATAGTTTGCCCACAATTTTTTAAGTATTTTGCCATTGAACATTAACATTTATAAATCTGAAATCTAAAATAAACAAACACATTGAATAAATAAACAAGCAAATGCAAAATCAGATTTCCGTCTGCATGAGCCAGACAGTAAACTGTCTACTTTCTGCTCCCTTTCTCCCTTAAAATCTGTTTCTTCTCCCTGTGCAACTTATTCCTAACTCACCTATTGTGTTCATATATATAGTTCTAGTGCTGTGATCTTTTTCTTTCTGTTCACATTCTCTGCTTTAATTACACATTTTTCACTCTTTTGCAAATATTCTTGTATTGTTTATCTCAGATACAACACAAAAGCAGTAATTAGACTACCATAGTTCTGTAGTTTCTGCCTATACTGAGTAGTTATTAGTTACAAATACTCACTTAACCTGACATTTTTATACTAATCCATAAATTACTTGCATATATTAAGGCAGGATAGATCTCTTATTACCAGTGAATATAAGAAAAAAATCCATGCACTGGAAGTCTATTCTCTGGAATTGAACTACATAGCTTGGCTCCAGCCAAACCAAGTACAAGCTGTGAAACTCAAAGTCACCTATTAGTTTCATACAGACAGGCCTAGCATCTTAATATAGCCCTTTGAACTATCCCTCCTGCCTGTAGACAGTATTTGGTTTCAAGAATCTTCTATGTAAAGGTAAATTTCTGTTTATTTTTGACCAAGGGGCTGATTATTCTTCCCACACATACACTGCATTTTCTTAAAAATACAGATTAATATGTTCAAAATGAATGAGAGGATGGCTTGATATATTCTTAGGGTAGTACTACCTGTATGCAGACTGATCCAGTCCCAAAACACTATGGAAGGTTTCTGCAATGTTGCTACACAGCTGATTTTCCAAGTACGCATGTTGGGATATCTGCTGTCAAGAGTCCAGTAATCTGCCACTCTAGTACTTCATTCCTCTCAGTCATAAGGAAACCTTCATCAAAGTCAGTCCTTGTCTGGCACCCTTCTTCCTGATGCTGCTGTGATAAGCATTTCCACCAGTCTCTTGCCTACAGAAGGATACTACATTCGACAACTAACATTCAGGGAGTCTTTGAGGCCTCCCTAACCAAATTCAAGCAGTTTTTTTACTGATACTTTTCAGATTTCTTTGTGAGCAAGGTTTTTGTACTTCAACTTCTCTTTGTGATAAAAAAAAATTGCTCCCAATGGTCCTGGTGAACACTTGTCAGTCTCCCTTTTCCCTTCTGCTTCTAATATTGAGTTTAAAACAGACCAGCACTACCAAAAAATCTGTATGCCTCTGATTTAGTGACACAAGACTGGGAAACTGTAACCTCACTTCATATAATCTCTAGATTTCAGTACACCTTCTTAAAAGGAAAAGTTACTGCAATGAATACACTACACATTAAAGGAATGCTGCAAAGTCACAAAGCTACAAGATACCAGAATGAAGATTGTTCAGCACTGGGTAACCACCCTTTATCCCAGGATACATATTCTACAAGGCATCATCCACACAGTATATTTCTGATTAATCCATTAATTCAGTGCAGGGGGATAGATGGTACTTACAAAATAAGATAGCTGATATTTCTTTTTTTAGACAGTATCATTCTCTGTGTGGGTCCATGTCATATATATAGTTTTCCATTGAAGACCTCATCAGTAAGAATGACTCACTTTCTTCAGACTTTTTTTAGACATCCATTGAAATATTAGACATCTCCAAACCAGGAAATTATATATTTTATAAGACTCCTTCAAGGCAGGGTACCATCTTTATACACATTATACAGTTACAGAATTACAGTAGGACTAATTAAGGCCAGGTTTAAAAATAAATAAATAAATTTATCTATTAATTCTCAGTGACTAAGTCCAGGGATTGCTTTCTTTCATTTCAATGAGTACTTAGTATCTATCTGCATACCTGTTCAATGGAAAGCTGCAGTCAAATTCAGTTTTAGCTGCAAGCACTCACACTTCAGGAAATCAAATTCTGCTCCTTCCCTTACACAGGTGGATCAAAGTGGTTTCAATGCAACTATTCCATCATAAAAGCTTGTCACTACTTGTAGATAGCTGTCCAGGTAAATCACAAAGCTGAGATATCTTGGAAAATGGAATAATGAATAATATCGTACTACAAAGCATTCTGGAAAGCACAGCCAACTTTCAGCAAAGAGTCAGAATCACAGAATCATAAAATAGCAGTGTCTGGAAGAGAACTCTGCAGATCAACTAGTCCAACTCCCCTGCCAAAGTAGATTATCTACAGCAGGTTGCACAGGAATTTTTCCAGGTGAGTTTTGAAAGTCTCCAGAGAAGGAGACTCCATAACCTCTCTGTGCAGCCTCTTCCAGTGCTCATCACTGTCACAGTAAAAAAGTTTTTCCTCATGTTCAGATGGAACTTCCTGTGTTCCAGTTTGTGTCTGTTGCCTCTTGTTCTATCACTGGGCACCACTGAAAAGAGATGCCCAGAAATAGGACAAGTTAGCTTAAGCCCAGCCAAGCAAACTGTCTCTTACTTGATAGCAGCTCTGTTGGGCCAGAGTTGTCTCCAAAGAGGTACAAGAACATCTCTGTGAAAACCATCCAGTTAAATGTCCTGCTTTTGTTCAGGACTCCCTAAAATGTTTTAAATACTTAGATGAGAAGCAGATATTCCCCATTCCCCTCTTCCTTCCCTTCCCTTTCCTTCCCTTCCTTCTTCCTTCCTGAAAGGTGGACATGGGGAGCACAAGAAGAGTCCAGCCTGCAGGGATGGTGAGGCAGGGAGAGAGCTCAGAAACACAAATTCATTTTGGGGAAGGGGGTCAGACACAGACAATGTCAGAAATAAAAAGAAAGTAAGAGTGGTACCTGGGTAGCTCCAGGAGAAACAAAAAGAATACTAAGAAACAGTTTCTGTCATGAGTTTGGCTTATAGAAGTAATAAAATGCATGACTTGAAATTTAAAGTAATAATAAATTACATATACCTAGCTCACACAGAGAAAATATTCCTGAGTCATTTTGTTGGGGGGGGCATGAAAGTATTAATAGGTATTAAATATGTGTTTTGTTTTTCTGCACTACTTTTAGCTTGAGTCCAGTCCTTGCCACTGAATTTATTCAGAAATTAACTGAAGAAACTCAACGAAATTCCTCAGGCAATGTAGTTATCTCTGCCTCCCTCCTGAGAAACTGTGCTTTCCAACTACAGGTACTTAGAAACCTGCACTATCAAAGGACAGACACAAGCAGATAATTGGCCACAAGATAGCTCTTAATATACAGATATTTCTATCCCAGGATCCCCTCTTGATTTCATATACGTGGGCCAGCAATATTACATAATTTCCAGATAATTAAGGGAATAGAGAAGCTTCTTCCCCAAACTCATAATCCAAATCAAAGGCTGACCTCAGAAAAGACCCTTAGATATACTGACCTGTGCATTCTCCACATACCAGGTATCATCTGCTTTTGCTAGCCAGCATTTTCTTTATTGTCTTTTCTCCTGACTCTCTGTTTCTTATTGTTCAAGAAGGAAGGAAATCACGATGCATTTGAAACAAATATATATATGAAGCAAAATGCTATTATATGCATAGCAGAATTAAGAGACAGAGAGAAACCTAACCATACAAGCAGGGGCAGAATAATTTGTTCACAAAAAGCCTGATATTACAGAGAAGCAAAGATTTGTCCATATCTAGGGTCTTTGGCATAGTATTCCTCTCTTCCTGCAATAAAGTTATTTTTCTGGCAGAAAGTGAAGGTCTACTATTTATACAGGCAATAAAACAAGTACTTAAAAATCAGAATGTCAGGAAATAAAAAGTTCATGGACAGAATAGACACATTTCCAAATTCCAAGAGAGATAGAAAATGAAATAAAATCACTTGTATTGCCAATTTATAATTCCTTTCTGGCAACAAGAAGGATATCTAGGGAGTTCAGAGAAGCTAACAGAATCATAATATTTATACTATATTTAAAAATGTATCTAGGCTAAAAAACATCTCAGTATTGTGCAATCTTTTATCGTAATGCATCATAGCACAAACACTATCTTAACTTCAGGAAGTGGGCTTTTTATGTGATTAAAAAGGGAGCTGTTTGGAGACAGTGTATCTGAAGCAGTGAAAAAATCTGTTAAATAGCGTGGCTACTGAACAACAGAAGCTATCAATCATTTCAGAGATTTTGAGAGCTGTAACCAGCTGCATATATATTTGATTTTAGCATGAACTATAAGATTCCAGTGAATAAGATGCACTTTTCCCTCCTATTCCTAATTGCAAAGAGGGATTATGCACAGAGGGTCACTCTTTACCAATCTGTGGCTGCTAACTAGATAGAGAAAATATTGTTTGGGATTTAAATTGGAAAGGTCATTTGATAGGATCCAGCATGCTTCTTTTTGCGGTATTCCATTTTTTAATATTTAAACTGACTGTTAGCACTTGTATCCACAGTAACCTTATCCCTCTACATATGCCACCTGGCCAAATACTTTGGCTTTATCTTTTAAAACTTCCTTCTAGAGCTCATCTTTGGATTAAGAATTTTTATCCAGACAAAGATTTTCAACACAAATCTAAAGCAGGTATGGTACATCTTGCAAATTTAAACCATTGTTGTTCCTATCAATAATGTTATTAAATAATTCCTTTTCCAATAATTCAATAAAATACTGCATAAGATAATAATAATAATTATCCAAAACATGAGATTTTGATTAATTCATGGGTTGTCTGTAAAACAAAATGTATATACTCTCAGTTTCATCAGTACTAGCCAGTCTAAACCAAATACAGTATATTGTTGCATGGAGATTTTGTCCCTTGTGCACAGTAATTGAAGCTTAATGAGGGACAGAAAAAGATATGGAATATAATACTTTCCATAGTGAATAAAATGTCTGATATATTTAGTGTAGTGTTTTCATGTCTAGGGAAGTAAATTATTTTGAGAGGTAGGTAGAATTTATACTACTTTTTTTTCCTGAACATATATTTAATTCATCAGTGGACTAAGACCAGTGACCAGTTGTGAATTTAATTGTGTAATCTTCTATTTTGGATGAATAAAACCTTGTTGTTAATTCAATCAATCATGCTTATGTGGAATAAAATCATAGTTAAGACAAGGCAGCTTACTATGTCTGCACTGAGCCTTTACCTTACTTTCAGTAGCTGAAGAACGTGTCTTTTTTTCCATTGAAAGTCAAGAACATCAAACTTTATTAGAACTGAACCTGTGCTTAGAGCCATGTAAAAAAATTTAGTAAAGTTTTTGGAGGTGATCTCTGATGTACAGTGCTCAGCTTCTCAAAAATCATGACAGAAGTTTTTCTAAATGATGTTAATTTTTAATTGTCTGAAGTTATCATTTGACATGTGTGTTGTATTTTCTAACTCTTTATTTTTTAGAAACTCTGGTTTCTAAAACATAAATGCAAACAGAGGCATGTTTGGATGTATAAGTACTTCAGAGTGATAATACAATTCTAATGTTCCAGAGGAACAATACTAGACAGGTGTAAATCACTGCTGAATGAGAAGAAAAAGCAATTTGGTGGTCTCATCATGGTTTTAAACAACCATTGGGCTAACACTGTAAAATAATTTAGCAATACAACATTGGAAAAATAAAAACAAGTTTTAATCTTAACTGCTAGTTCGTTGAAATGTGGGTTTGTGCATACTCAAATCCCAGTATGCAGAATGAGGAATTTTGAGGGAAAAAATAGTAGAGAAACCTGTTACCGAAGACTGTATTGTAAGGCATATGAATGTGCGGGATGAACTGAGATTGCACAGGTATTGTAACTCTCCTTTATTTTTGAGCATGTGGAATTTCTCACCTTAGTGAATTTAAACACCCTGGAGGTGTTTAAAACACGAGTCCATGTAGCACTTGAGGCTATGGTCTAATGGATAGATAGATGTTAGGATGAAGGTTGGACTCGATGATCCTAGAGGTCCTTTCCAACCCTAAAGATTCTATGATTTTATGATTCTATGAATTACCTTTTTGTACAATGTCTGTATGTACGCATTCACATGTGTGCGCAAGTGCAAGTGAATAGGCAGAATGGACAGCATGTGATGATGGGCAGGGAGAATGGACAGCATGTTGTTAAAAACTTCACAGATTTCATTGCTTTTGTTATTACCAAGGTAAAAACTGATGCTGGGGTGTTGAGATCATAAAAAATATATATGGCATGGTGTATGGGAGAAGGTAATGTGTGGGAAAGTGGAAAAACACTAAACCAAAGGAAACTTTAGCTGCCCGGGAAATCTAGAAGCAGTCAGGCAAACTCTATGACAGGAATGGCTTCCTTGCATTGCAATTCTGGTACATCATTCTAGAACAGTTTTTAAAAGGTAGCTGTAGTTTTACCAGCAAAATTAAGCTTGTCTCCCTTGTTGAAATTTTAATTATTTTTCACAGAACAAAAGCTTCTCATCTATGTGATAAGAGACACAATGTGTTGTACAATACATCTGTTTCTTTACTGTTTTCCTTTAAATACTTTTTCATGTCCCAGCTGCACAGTTACTTAATTTACCTTTATTCTCTTCCCATTACATCCCACTGTGACATTCTGTTCACTTCCCCATTTCCTCCCCACCAGACTCACTACTGGTGACAATAACTATCTGTTGCTAATTACATCACCATCCATTTTTTCTCAATTTAGGCATTTGTTGTATGAAAGGTTGAATACAAAGAGGTCAGGAAACTGGAAGTCTATACTTAGGATGAATCCTGTAATCTGAAATACTGGTACTACATACGTATTTTGTTTGTCCTCTAATAATTTTTTCTTTCTCCAGTTCTCAAAGATGATTGCTAAAGGGTCTAGTATTTCCTCTTCAGTTTCTTAAGACTCTTTATCAAACATCACCTAACCTAGGTCATCCAGATATTTTAATTAAACAAGTACTCTTTTCTCTGCTTGCAGCATGATAGCTCTCTCTCCCCACCTCTCTCTAATATATCAATGTCTTTGTTAACACTGCATTTCACTAATTCTTATACTTTGTTCTTTATGCTAAAATTGAGTTTTGTTTGTCTTGAGGTGGTGGTCATAGCTTTCTTTATATTCCTTTTAACTAAAGCATATTGATAAAACCTAGTTATAACCTACTGATAAAGAATAGTTAATAAAATGCCATATTTTTCTCAAAATTTTGTTTCCTATTTGTATTTTGGTTATTTTTGTATTCTTTCATGATGTATTCTCTTCTTCATTTTAAATTGTTTCTACTTTTTTAATCTGTAGTAATACTTGTTTATATAAGTACCTGAGCTTTTCTTACATCATCCAGTCTTCCCTCATGAAGGACAACATGTTCAAGAAATTTATTTCCAGCTGTCTATTGGTACCCATTAATCTTTACCTGATAACTCATTCAGAATCCCACTATGTAATTATCTGTAATCAAGCTCCTCTGTACTGCTGTCTCCTTCAAACATTTTTAACTTAGTCAGGGAAGTCTGTCATTGTTTGAGATTAATTTACCTACTGGTCTATATTGCATTTAATTGTTTCTTGTTAGACAATGTTGTTCTAAACAGCCATATACACAACAGTATAGTGTGCTCTTTTTAAAAATAATTTTATTCTTTTCTATAATTTTATTAAGAAGTATTCCCATATGAAATAACTAAGAATAAGCTGTAACTTTCTGTTACAACCAGGCCACTGCTTTTAAGTCTATCATTGTAGAGCTTTCCATTATTTACCTACAACATAAACACAATTCTAAACTGATTGTTTCTTGAGTCTTTGGTTTTTCACTCTGAAGAGTAAAAACTCTTAGACTTTCTGACTCTTTTAACCTTTAAACTTTCTGTTACTTCTACTGACCTTTACATATTGTCATGTTTTCCATATCTTTCATTAATTATGAAGAATAGCATTATACCCACCATTCTATACAAAAACATTTCTAATTTTTGAAGATTTATCATTGTCCTTTTTGTTAAAAAAATTAGCTGGAAGGTTTTGGCCTTAAATAAATACATAGTAAGAACATTGTGTCAGCATTATATCACTTATTTTATGAGCTATTAAAATGTCATTCTTTATTCTGATTATTAGAATTTTCATCTGTTTTATCAACCTAACTTTCAAAGTAAACATTTGCCATTCCTTACAAAATTGTATTTACGGCCAATAGACAATTCCTCACATATGTAGTCTCAGACTACAGTTCATCAGGGTTTATACAACAAGATGAAGGCCAGTCTCTGCACTAGGCAGGCTTTTTGCTCAAGCACAACATTTAACATTAACATTTAACATATTGTTAGAACAGATGGGACTAATTCTAGTCCTCAAGTACCATACTCACAGATATGTCATAAATCATAGAACAGTAGGGGTTGGAAGGGACCTCTGGAGATCATCAAGTCCCCCTGCCAGCACAGGTACACCTAGGGCATGCCACACAGGAACAGATCCAGGCAGGTCTTCAAAGTCTCTAGAGAAGGAGATTCCACAACCTTCCTGGGTAGCCTATTCCAGTGCTCTGTCACCCTCACAGTGAAGAAGCTTTTTCTCACGTTAAGATGGAACTTCCTGTGTTTCACCTTGCTACCATTACCTCTTGTCCTATCACGGGGCACAACTGAGAAGAGACTGTCCCTTTCTACTTGACACCCACCCTTGAGATATTTGTAAACATTACTAAGATCCCCTTGTCTTTTTTCCATGCTAAACAGCCTCAGGTCTCAGCCTTTCCTCATAAGAGAGATGTTTCAGTTCCTTCATCATCTTTGTAGCTCTCCATTGGACTTTCCTAGTCCCTCTTGAACTGGGGAGACCAGATCTGAACACAATACTCCAAATGTGGTCTCACTAGGGCAGAGTAGAGGGGGAAGAGAACATCCATTGACCTGCTGGACAGAGTTTTCCTAATGCAACCCAGGATACCACTGGCCTTCCTGGCCACAAGGGCACATTGCTGCCCCATGGGTAACTTATTGTTCATGAAACTGTGTACCATGAAATAGTTTCGCTGTTAGTGGTGACTGTACACGCAATGGCTTTCAATGTCTGGATTTGGCCCTCTATTCTAGTGAGGGCAAGACTGAAGCCAATACATTAAAATGGACATTGGCCAAGCTCTTTTTTCTGAAAGAAAAGAAGACTGCTGTGGAGTGAGCCTCCCAAAGAGGAAGATATAGACCGGATGTCACTATCTTGAATGACAGAGATGAGTGGAAGGATGTTCCACTGTATATACTACTGGCACCTGGATTATGTACCAAGTATACAACCTGAAGTACTGTCTGTGTGCCTTCTATGTACAACTTTGTATGGAACAATATTTAGAGACAAATACTCCAGAACAACTGGAGAAACCCTCACCTAAAAGTTACCCTAGCAGAACCTAGCTCACAGGCAGATGGACCCATACCTAATTACACCTTCAAGATAAAACTGTTGAGATAGGTTTAGATGAAAAAATACTCCCTCTGAAGGAACCTCCATACCCAGGATAACTTAATGAATTCAACAATCTGTTTGGAGATGGGTTCCTTACAAACCTCTTGTTCAAGTAAAATATGAAAAAAATGTGTCTTGTTTTAATTTCCTCTGTTGAGCACTCACCACCACCAAAACTTTCATAAAGTCCTTTGTGAAGTGCAGGAGCAGTCACCAACCTGCAGTGCTTGTGTTTTTCACACACAAACAACATATGCAGATATATAAACATTTAGTAAATTCCTGTAAAATCCCTTTCCACTGGGGAATGAGCACTGTCTTTCCAGATATGCATGCACTCACACAGGATGATGAAGAATGTTCTGAGGCCTCAAGACAGAAAGTGAAAGCTATTATTTGGACATGCAATCCTGAGGAGTACATCAATAAGCCTTTCCATCTCTTGACCAGTTTGAGGAATACCATGACTGAAGCATTAAGTGGAGCATGTGGAATGGGATTATTTATTAGACCTGCTGCTCTTGCAGGATAGCAGGCACAATATTCATCCCTGGCACCCACCTGAGCTCTAAATTTGCAGGTTTTATACTAAGAGTCCCTACTAGGAAAAAAAAAATATCTTGAAGCCTTAGGGCTGGATGTTCTGAGAGAGGAGAAAAAGCTTTAATAAAAATACACTGTGTTTCCTTTTTCGTGAACACTGTATGGATTCTGGAATTTTTTTTTTTTTTTTTGTCTACATGATAGCTTAAGGAGACCTAGTAAAAAAAAAAAACATCAGTACAGCCTAGACAGTGATCAGTGATTCAGATGACCAGATGAATCTGCTTGAGTTTATACTAAAATAAGTACCCTAATAGTTAGTCATCTAGTCAGCTAAATTGCATTCTATGCTCCATTGAATTTAATGGCTGATTAGATGCTTCACCTAGTTGTCCACAGTTATGAATTTAGAGTCACTTGAGGTGCTACAGATGTACATTTCCTGGAATCCAACTGAAGCTCCAGATGAGTATGGGGTTTTTGTAGATTCTGTATCATATCATATGTTCAAGGCCTAAACAGATGACTCAGACTTCTCAAGCAATTCCAATATATGGGCAACTGAACAGAGTGCTGAACATCTACTGACTGCTACACACATTGATGTCTGTATTTGAACTTTAACTCTGCCCCACTCTTGCAGAAGGTTAGGCAAGGTGAAGGAGAGAAAGTCTCAAAAGAGAGCAGAGTGACAGAGACACTTTGCTCAGGGAAGAAGCCAGGGCCCTACTGGCACTGAGAGGAGCTGCACAGTTTTAGTATCAAGTTCTGTAGATCTGCCATGAAACTAAAAGAAAGTCCTGGGATTGAAATTCATGGTTCTAGGCATATTTTCTAAGATTCTACTAGATGTACAGAAAATCTTAAACCATACCATATTCCAGCATCAGTGGGTTTTGTATTACTTCTACTCTGCTAAAAATGTGGTTTGCTGCATATCACTGACTGCCAGATTTAAGGTTGTCTTAAACATTTATTCATTTCTGGGTAAACTACACACAGACAATATTCTCTAAATCTTCTTACACTTTGAGAGCTCAGATCCTGGATGTTGCAAAGGTTGATCTGCTCTCCTAAGCACTGGGAGTTGGCTTCTGAAACGTACTAAAGTCACTATAAACTACAATCCTTTTCAAACATTGGCCTCTTTTTCGTCATCTGCATCATGGCTAAATTAATAAAGGTGTTGGCAGAATGATTCACTTTTTCAAGCTTTCATTTAATGCCTATATCATCAATCTTTTGACCAGGTATTTTTGGATAAAACTTTGGTGGTCTCTACAAGTGCAGGACTTGGAGCCAATGCACATAGAGAATTTCTTTCAGGTGCATTTCACTCTAAAGAAATAAAACTGCTTCTATTCTTTTTACTTGATATAGAGTTTAAGATCCTCCAGAGAGATTAAAAGCAAGAATACTAGGTATTCCAGGACAACAAATCCCAGAAATGACACCTGAGAGAGTATAGTCTCCAGATAAACTTCAGCTGACTAATAAACCTCCAGACCTAGTAAAAAATGAAAGAAGAGAAATTAAGAAAGAAAGAGAGAGAAGAAGGGAGAAAGAAAAGTCAAAACTTAACTCAAAACTAAATCCAAAAAAGGCAGCTAAAGGGAATTGAGAAGGTAGCCCATGCTTAGCACTGTGAAACCAGGTAAATACTTGTGTAAGTATGTTCACAGGGTGAATACAAATACAGAAAATTATTAGAAGAAAAATAAATCCATATGCAACTACGATACCAGGTGGGCAGTCAAGACTCCTATATTTCATTCCTAGACATGTCACAAGCTCTTTGTGAACTACAATATTTAAGACTCATTTCAGCTGCGTGAGCATCAGGACTCTAGAGCCACCTAAGATGCTTGATGGTATCCTACCTGGACTCCAGCTGCTTGGAGGTTGGAGCAAGGAGAGGGACAGCCTCTTCTCCCTGGTGACGTGTGACAAAACCAGAGGAAATGGATGCAAGCTGCACCAGGGAAGGTTTTGGCTAGATATTAGGAAACATTTATTCACTGAAAGAGTTATCAAACATTAGAATGGTCTGCCCTGGTTAGTGGTGGAGTCACCATCATTGGAGGCATTTAAATGGCTTGTGGACCTGGTCCTTAGGGAAATGGTTTAGTGGTGAGCTTGCAGTGTTAGGTCAAAGGTTGGACTAGATTATCTTGAAGGTCTCTTCCAACAAAAGACATTCTGTGATTCATGAAGCATCTGGCTGTCTCTGGTCCTCAGTAATATCTGTCAGCCCTGTGTGCATCTCCTGGATTCCCTACAGTATCTCACTTGGTACCAGATTCCTGTGTTCAAGCAACCAAATTGATCTCCAAACTTAAATGTGTTGTAGTCTTCCTTAATATGAGAAGTGCTTTACCTTTATTAAATTGTTTTACGTATTAAGCTATATTTTATATACATTATTAAACATGATGTTAGTAGCTATTTTAAGAACTACTGCCCCTTATCTCAAATATATAAACAGCTTTAAATTCCACCCCGCAGTCACTCTATGCCTCAGTTTCCCAACTGTGAAATAGAATTTTAAAAAATACTTAGGCAATACTTAGATCCTCAAGCAAGCCACTTAAGTACTGGAAGGGGTAGAGGTTCATCCTTGTAAGTTCACAGCAGCAATGAAATTCTAGTGTCTAATGTCAGTTATTGACTGTTACCAGTGAACAACATTTTGGAATGTCAAAAAATATAATAAAATGCTTCATTCATATTTTTCTGTTAACTCATTTTGGTTGCCTGGTCCCTGTTTCTCTCAGTGTTTTATAAATCTTTTTAAGAGATACTATCTTCATCAAATTGCAATACTAAGCAAGTGATAAAATTTTAGAATATCTTAAATGATTAGAGCAACCTATAAATAGAGAGTCATATGCAGTCCTTAATCAGAACTAGTCCCCACTGGGTAGTGATTTGATTGAACTGCTTTTATCTCTGTCAATCCAGAATAGTCTTTGATGAAGCTCCAGAGTTCTAGAAAGTTGCATGCAAGTATCTATTGTCCTCTCACATTTGTATATTTTCATCTGTTTCTCTGCAATGTAACTTTTTTTTTTTTTCTCATCATACTAACTTCTGTAGGCCTGAATAAAGATTATAGCTTGTCCCAGGGAAATCTACGGGATCTATGTATCAAAATGATGTTCAGTGATTCATTAGGTTTCCTGATTGTTTATATTTAGTCTATATAGGACAATTTATCATTGATCTAATTGTTTTCTTGTGCTTTAAAATTAGTTTAACTGCGAAATAACCTTCACATTATGAAACTGCAGGATCATCTGCAACTTCAAATACAGAGTATCCCTGCAAGAAGTCACTACACATTTTTACATCTGAAGGACACTGCAGCCTATTACACAACAAATTATCAAGGTTGCATGTATCTATGTCTATAAATATTCAAGTATGATTCTACTCCTACAAGCACATATGAACCAAGTCTCAGGATTGAATCTGCCTTGGGCCTTCTAAATATTATGCAAGTGTCATTCCTTCATGACACTAATAGTAGGTAGGAATTGCACTTGCTATGTGTGCAAATACACTGTAAGAAGAAATAAAGTACATGAAAACACACTAATTTTTTAATACTATGTTTCAACATATTTTAAAAACATATATAGATTAATTATGGAAAAATATTAATACTGTAGAGGAATAGGAAACAGGCTGTTCCTTTCTATAAAGTCCACACACTTCAGGTAACATAAACAAATCTTCCTAATTCTAAGCAGTCTAGTGAATAATTTTCCTAATGCCCAAGGGACACTAACCAAAAGGAGTTAATTTCTATGTTCTAGTGAATTATTAACCATGAAATCTTTTTATCTGAAAAACACCTTTTTATTAGAATGCTTATTTAATTAATATAGAGAGAGTAGTATAAATACAATATATTTGTTCTCATATGTATGTTATTCCATGGACATTAATTATTTCATTGTGATATTCCCCCTTCTGTTCTGAACATCTAGTAAGACCTGTACTACTAAATCATACTTAATAGGAGTGTGATGGTTGTTGCTTAGGCAACAGAGTGAATAAATGCAGGTCAGAATGTGCTTCCAGAAAAACAAAAGCAGGAATATGGTACAGAACGAAGAACAAATATGTCTAACTGATTTTTACTGCATTTAAATATTAGAGTTCTTCAATGTAAATTAGCTAACCTACCTTGAAACGCTTAATTCAATACTATTGTAAAATATAGCTTAATATGTAAAACAATTTAAGGAAGACTACAACACATTTAAGTTTGGAGTAAACTGAATTTCCCTTTCAGCATAGTACATCTTTCTTCTCTCATTTTCCTATATACTTTCCAAGTTTCAAAACCACTCATTTAAATTTTCAGGAGAAGCTTTCCTTACATAATGCTGATCTATTCAAAAGAATAATAGATAAAGAAATTGGTGTGGTTTGGTCATTTTTATTTCCAATAAAATGTGGGAAATTTTCAATTTCTAGTACAAACAAAAACTGAAATATATAACAGCAAGATGAACAGCGTGAAATCAGTAAACCAGGATTTATTCAATTACTGAAATTATACATTGTTTTTATTACTAGGCTATTTTCAATCTTTTTGCTTAATCGCTGGATTTAAGAGCCTAATCTTCCATTCACATATGCATGCTACCCCAACTAATACTAACTATGTACTTTACCTGTGAAATATATTGAAAACCAAACCACTTCAGAAAAAGCTTACATTAAAATGACCAGAAAACATCAGCTAACATAAAAGTATGCAAGCATAACTTAATCTGCCTCATACCTGGAAAGTTTGATTTGCATATTGAATAATAGAATCTTCCATATAATTTGTATGTTTACATAATTATGCTAATAAGAGACAGAGGAAATGAAAGTCTTATAAATTTCCCTAGCATGTGGTTTGGGCCCCTCCACAGCCAGGGGATGACTGGAAAGCCCTCCAGGGCAGTTTTTTTGTCTCCTCTGGTGCTCATCATTTACCTGTGGTAGGTGTACCCCTGTGCATTTGTTATGCCACCTACAGCCTCTTGTGAACAATTTCTTTCTGTAATCTGTTAAGAATAAACAATCATCTACTTATGTAACTAATGCTACAACATATATAAGAATATGTAGTTACATTTTGGGAAACTGTATCTTGAAACACATTTTGGAACTTCTTTTTTCTAACATTGCTGGGCTGACAGCACACCCTTGGCAGTTTTGCT
The DNA here is from genome assembly GCA_024605025.1 of Megaceryle maxima. Lineage (NCBI taxonomy): Eukaryota > Metazoa > Chordata > Aves > Coraciiformes > Cerylidae > Megaceryle > Megaceryle maxima. The sequence continues at coordinate 2,436 of JANHGN010010444.1, read as the reverse complement.
TTCAAAAATAAGGTATATTTTTGATAGAAGCAAAAGATCACATGGCAGCCATGTAAAAACAGGAAGAAACCTCTACACTATTATCATTATTATAATGTGGAAGAGGCACAGATATGTGCCTTAATTTTCCGATCAATAACCCAAAAGAAATACAATGATGTAGGCAAAAAAAAAAAAAAAAAAAAGGAAAAACACAACTCGTGATCATTTCTGTTTCTTATATATGAGATGTAAGTTATGAAAAGTTAGAACTATTCCCAGATATACATGGTTACTAAAAATATCTTTAAAAAGGGGTGATTAATAATATTCTAAGCTCTGATACTTTATAAGAAAAGTAGTCAGGATTTTTTCAAGAGATTCAAGTAATGGGAATACTGAAGCAGGTAGAAAAGTGATTATATAATAACCTTACAAGTAAGCTTCTCTTTTTACTGTCAATATTCATTTCAATGGAAAGTTTGTGCATGACAGGTCTCTGTTACTTTACACTACATGGTAATACTGTAAATCCTGAAGTACCTAAAATTACAATTTATTCTTATGTTCCTGATGAATGCCTAGAGTTAAAACATGAAAATGGAACTATTGAAAGGAATGAATTACTTGTCCACTCAGGGCATTAGTTTCAACAAGTGAATCTCATAGCCTGATTATCTAAGATGCAAAAACATTTAAATGAGACATCTAGAATTGCTTGCAAAAAGAGCACACTTCATTCAAAAATTTTCTGTTATTAAAATACTTCCCAACGCAAGAATGGCATTCCATTTTTTAAAAATTATCATTACAATGATGTTAATGTTTAAATGTAAGTAATAATGTGATGTAGTGCAGACAGTGGTGTTTACAGCTTTTACATACTGTGAAAATCCTGAAATGGATTACAAGAACTGGGCATTTTCTTTTTTAATCTGAAGATTGATGAGGGGAAGAAAGAACCTTAATATTCATTTTTTCCTTTACCATATTTCTAGCTAGAATATTTTGTAATGTGTACAGATTTGAAGTTTATACATGGACAGTTTATATATTAATTTAGTTATACATAGAAAAGTGAATCATTAAACAGATCTTCTTAGTGCAATGCAGAATAGCTCTAAGGATTTTATAAGCACAGAAGAGACAGACAAAAAAGGCAGCTACAGTGTATATACACAGCTATGCACAGAAGATTTCTTACCATAAATTGCACATTGTCAAATCCATTAGCCAGCAAGTGGTTTTCATACTGAGGTAGCCCAATATTTTCCAACCATTGTCCCACTGTCTGGACAGGGCATCGGGGTCCTGTAGGAGGGTGAAGAGGGAGGCGTTTAAGCAACGAATAACCATCCACTGGATAATAGCGGTAGTCCTGGGCTGAGAGGTGGCATTGCCACATTGTGTTCCTGGGAAAGTTGGTATCAAATGAGCCCGCCAGCTTGACAGATTAATGTTTTCAGCAAGCAGAAAAGTCAGAAGTAAAACATAGTTTACAGGGCAGTATACAGCGTAAGATCTGATCCTCGCTCTACATTTCTTAGTTATTAATCTTTACTACACACCAGTACGTCATACAGTAAAAAAAAAAAAAAAAAAAAAAGCATATCAAGCTGTCAGCTAAGCTGTTCTCCGTTATATGTGATTGTTGGAATACTCCACAATGAGCAATGCACTGCCAGCAGCAAGAATTCTTTTTATCAAGTACTCCTACACTCATCAGTATGCAGCTCCATGCTTCTTGCTCCCCCTCGCTCGCTCCCCTTCATTACCCAGCCTAGGCTACACCTCGCATTTTCAATAATAGCCATCAGATAAGGCAGATTTTTTTTTTGTCTGCAAGCTGTAAGCCTGCTGCTGCTGCTTCCTCCTACACACCCATCCAAGCGTCAATCTTGAATGATGAGAGCAGTCAAAACAAATGCAGAAAATAGCAAGATTCAAAAGCAACCTAGAGCACTTAAATCTGAATAGAATCTTCATACCAGTTACGCTTTGCATATCTGTTTGTTGTAGATTTTTACGTTTCACAAGACATTAAGAAATGCAATACATAAACCATAGCCTATGGCACAGTTTACTACGCCTTTCCCTTTCCCCTTTTAATACAAGATAGGTAGTGGTCTGCATTTCTGCTTATATAATAGCAAACCCTTTAATGAATCGATAATGAAAACATTTCACAGCTTCTCTCCTGTGGTACAGCAAAAGACATAAATGGCACAACAATTTTAGTCAAAGTAATTAGATTATCTGCATGATTTCTTCAACTGTAAAATATTATAAGACACAAGAAAACCTTCATGCCAACATATAATAATTCAGCTTGAAAAGGTCACCATTTCAAATGAATAATTAAAAGAATATTTTTACTAAATAAAATTTTAAGTTTATATCCTTTTCTTACAAAAATATGAATGATAGAAGGCAGACATATAAAATCTGCATGATTTT
>JANHGN010010443.1:0-15907 GCA_024605025.1 Megaceryle maxima | reverse complement strand
TTTTCAAGACCCACCTGGATGTGTTCCTGTGTGACCTGTGCTAGATTATATGATCCTGCTCTGGCAGGGGAGTTGGACTCGAAGATCTCCATGGTCCCTTCCAACCCCTGACACCCTGTGATACCTGTAATGGTAAAATAAATATTTTCTTCTTACAAGAGTAAAGGTATTCTAAGTGCTTGAAGATGTGCTGGTAGGCTACAACCTGGAGAAAAACAGAGCCCTTTCCTATCCTATTTCTGAGGGAAAAAAAAGTCTTTAGGGTTCTCTTAAAATGTGAACATTTTTCAGACCTTTTTTTGGATCTGTTGTGTAGCTGAAAATCTCAGGTTTGCTGGTGAGCTTCCTCTGATGATCTAGAAAGAGTCTTAGGAGAAGCACCTGATTGCCTGGTTTGAAACAGAGGCTGGTTGTTCTGGCTAATCCCACCAGAAGTGTCACTGTACATATTACTAACTTATTCTTTTCATACATGGCAAAGAAAGCCAGAGGCTCTTACCTGCTGGCTACATTTGAATGAACAGAATTGCAAGCAGATGTTGCAACAGCCTTAATGAAAAATACTCAGCCCTAAAGACTTTTCCAAATAACAAAGTAAACATCTGTGAATGTCTTTTCACTCAGCATCATGCTGGAGAACTGCTACAGCTCCCCAGATCCCACCAGCCATGGTAATTTTTGCAACTTAGTGGAGAACAGAAATTGTCTGAGGTCTTTCAGCCATATTGGTTTCCAGTTACTGCTCCCATGTTTGTATAGGCTTTTTCTGTGCTTTTCTGGGCTGGAAACACATGAGCTCAACAGCCCATCACTGCTGTCCTAGGGAAATGAAGGTATTTTAGTGCTTCCCACCTGCAGAGCCTTGCGGCCTCAGTTCAGCAACTGCAGGCAGTGACCAAAGGCTATTACTGCTATTTCCTATATTGTTACAGTGCCTCAAAATTCAAGGCAAGAATCAAGCCTGATTGTAATAGGAGTTGAACGTGTGCAGTTGGAAAAGTCCTGCTCTGGAGGATTTATGGACCCTTGTATCAGTAAAGCTGATTATAATCATTTACAGACTTACACTAGGAGAGCCTGTAGGAATTTAGCATGTGGAACATATAAGCATGGTGTAGAGTGACTTGAGAAAACAGCACAAAGGGATATTCACTTGAAACACTTAATTCATGTGCCAAAGTTTAGGAGACTAATTTGTCTTTATAGCCACCAGATGACGGAGGGCAGCTAAGATGCAATTCAGAACACTTAAATTAGTCTCCTGCACTGAATCATAATCTGAAAAAGCTCTTGCCCCATCTCTCATGAAAAAAAAACCAGAGCACTTCCAAATGGGACACAAGCAGTAGCACCAAGCTTAGTCAGTTTTAACACCTTCAGAAACACTGTTTCACAATTAGTGGACCCTGATAATATGGCTGATACAAAGCACATCAACACTGAATCATTCTGACAAAATATACAGTTTTATAGAAATTTAAATGTATTGTGCAAATAAGCTAGTTATAATGAAAGGGCTTGAAATAACAGTTGGAAGTTTTAATTTCTCATTTGTGATCTTGATCCATTTGTTTTTATTTTATTGCTATATTAAATACTGATTTGATCGTTATACCTAATGTTATGGGTAAACAATCTAATACAAATGTGAGTCTAGGTAAAATTAATGGAATGTCCTTAAAACTAACAAAATAAAATGCTTCTGTGTTCCTACAGCATTTTTAGAAATTAATATTATTCGCCTGTATAGATGCTATTTGACTATAAAAGATAACCTAACCTGTATATGACATGTAGAAATATATATAATACTTCTCTGTATGAGACATCATATAAAAGTTTAGCTTATTGGAAGCTTTGCAATGTCAGCCTTTTCATCACAATTTGATAAGAATGAAAAGTCACAGTGGATCAGACTGAAAGTCTGTACAGCTCAACATCCTCTCTCTGTCTCCCAAAGCAAGTGACTGAAGGAGCATATAGATGTAGGCAAGCTAAGTGTGTTGATAGGCCAAGCACAGTCACAAGTGTCAGGTTTTACAACCCCAGTGTGGTTTCTGTGTATTGAGTTACCCTTAATGGTCTGCTTTTTCCTAGACTTACCTTCCTTGAGACCATGTTAAACTTCTAGCATCATAGCACTCTGCAGCCAGACCATCAACATCCCAAGGTTTTGGGACTGTTTTGCATGTCTCTGGTTTTCTTTCTTTCCCCAGAGACAGCAAATGAACAGTTCCTGCTTCACTTTCTCCCTGCACCTCTCATGATTTTATGGACTTTGAATTCTGGGAACACTGGAATTTCTGTAGAAATTTCTGTAGATATCCAGTTCTTGGTCATTTAAATAGAATATTGCAAAATGTAGTCCCTTCGATAGCTCATGCTCTAGTACCTTTGGACAGAGTCTTATAGATAGTATATGAAGACATTTTTTTTCTAGGTATCAGTTTTTTAGAATTGATTTTTGCTTGGTGAACTGCTGGAAAGCACACACACACAAAACAAACAAACAAACCCCAAACAAAACCAAACTAAAACAAACAACAAAAAGACTACTACTTGATTTCTCTGTTAAAATCAGCAGAGGAAAAGCCAGCGCTTGCTAGTTTCATATTATTCACATGGCTTGGAAACATGATGGAGGGCTGTGAAAATTCCCACTAACCGTAGGAAAAAAAGACTTTCTACTTGTGTTTATCAAGGCTACTCTGCACCATGAAAGACAGTTGTGCAACTTTTGAGGTTAGTGTTTATAACAGTGTTATAAAAATGTAAACACTTTCTAGGCTAAATAAAACTCAAATTGATTAACTCCACTTTTAACTGGAGAAAGGGATGTATGTTCTAATAGTGCACAGGCCATCTTTCAGCAAAACACCTGTCATCTCGGATGGCTTGTTATTATGAATCTCACCAATTCTGAATATCCCTTGAAATTATTTTAAATTACTATTCTCCAAATCCCACAAAATTATGGCAACTTCAAAGGCTTGCTGATATTTTTGAAGCTAATATGACTGTCATGGAAGCACGAAGAAAATAAACAGCAGCTGCTATTTGCTTCATGGGGTTTCACTGCAACCAAAGTTGCCCAGCGCTCCTTCTGACCAAATACAAGTTTGGATGTTTGTTGGGAATTAACTACTACATAACTGATTCCTAACCCTTAAAGAAAGATGAACTGAAATGGGCACACACTCACTCATCAAGGGGAAACCTCCCACACAAGAGTGCCCAAGACACCACTCACCCAATGGGGGAGCAGGGCTCACTTGATCCACAGAGACTCCCTCAATCCATGGAGGTGTCCTTGGATGGCATTTCCAAGAGGAGGGTCTGACTGTCAGACCTGCTGCTCTGTGAAGAACCAGATCCTCTGGCTCTTAGGCAGGACCCCAGTTACGCCTTAGTTGAGGGTGCGGTGTGGTCATACTGGTTGGTTGAGGGGGCGAGCCCAGACAAATGCAGGCCCTGAGCCTGTACACTAAGGGGTCCAGACCCCTTGGCACCAGTTAAGCACCAGGAGGTGCAGCCTTATGGCCGAGGTGTCAAACTCTTCCAGCCCCATCCTATTTGCTTTGTCTGTTTTGTGTGTCAGCCGGGCTGCACCTGCCACACTAACACTGAGGTATCTTACCAGATTCCCCTGCTGGGTAAAGCATATGGGGCAATTAAAGACAGGTTTCATTTGACTGTCACCTCTCAGAAATACAATGTGGAAACTGAGGGCATTATGAGAAAGAAAAGGGCGGGACAATTAGGGAAAATTTTGTAATGTGTAATGCGTAGGATAATAGAATGGGTTGTGTTGGGAAATCGGTCTTTTGTACTTCTTAGGGATATCACCTCTTAATGGCAAGACTTTGATAAAGTACTATGGCATTATTTGCTGTTGTACCAATTTTGTTTACATCACCTACAAGGATTTTGCATTTCCTTTTAATTAATCAACAAATCCAGAATACTATGAATAAGCAGCAGATTTCTGCTGAGGAGTGCTGGAAGAGCTTCAGTGGATAAAGGTACTCAGGTTTCAGATAATGTGCCAGGTAACAGTTTGCTGCTGGCTGTGGTTGAAGACACAGGACAGGGAATAGACCTGGAGCTGAACTGTTTGTACAAGAAGTACTGTTGGCTTTCTTTGGCTCCCAAGGAGCCACCTACTGCTCTGTGAGAGCCTCAGGAGATCAAAAAATGTGCAAAGTTTTATCTGAACCAGCTTTGTCTCATTCTTTCAGAAGTCTGTGAGGTACTATGTTGTTATTATTATTAATAGAAATGTGTGCTGCACCCAGCACACTTATTATGCTTATTATTAATAGTGGGTGCTGCATGATGATACTACTAATGCAGAAGGAGAAATAACATGTTGAACAACTGTGAAAATGTTCATCGCCTCTTCAATATTCTATTAATCCCAAAACAGTTATAAAATTCACTGCTGGATATTGTCTGCAAACCAATATGACAGATGGTGAATAAAAATAAGTGTCTTTTAAAACCCACCCACAGCAATATATTTCACTTTTACATTTTAGGCCTGTATCTCTGCTTCTAGTCATGAGGCAACGCAGCATAAATATATATCTCTGCGAATAACTGCAATGAAAGGAGGTCCAAATAATCCTTAAAATAAAATGTATGGGCATTGCTTAGGAATAAGTAAACTCATTTTAGAATGTATTTTCCAAAACATTATGGAATTTGTTACCTGATAAAACTAATATGAAATTTAATTACCTGTGTACTGAAAGTTCAAATGGAAACACAGAATTGTCATTGAGACACTGATCTCAAAGTCATACCCTTCTTACAGAAGACATAGTGCAAGGGAATGTTATTATAAGGATCGTATAAAGAAAGAAATGGGCATCAAATATCAATTCTTCTACCATGCACCCACTCTTCACTAGCATACTCATTCTGCAATACTTTCTGTTACTGGTGCTTCTGCTGTTAAGCCTGCTGTTGACATAAAAGTGAACAGGATTACTCTTCTCCTCTTCCAGTAATTTTCTTTTTTTTTTTTTTCTAATTTCATAGCATTATAAAACATTCTACAATTGAGGTGTCACTATCTTTAGAATTTTCACATACTTAGGTGTATAAATACCGTGTTTGTTTTAAAAAACATAAAAATTAAATCATTGTTCTAGCTTCAGAAAAACTATTCAGGAATCCAAGAAGAATACAGTTAAATATTTTTTGGATAAAAAGTAAACAAATTTCAAAACTTCAAATGTTCTGTGTACACACTTTAAAAAAAAAATTATTATGATTTCCATTTCTAAATGAGGTTTTTCGCATTTCCAGGCTACACAAAGAAGTTGCCTCATGTCATGTTGTCAGGCTTAGGCAAAAAAATACCTCTGGAAAAATTTCCACTCTCTGAATCGCCATCCACTGATTTGTACCTGGCTTGCTCCTTTACATTTTGTTATTTAACTTTGAGATATCTGAGATCTTTGCTTCTAATTACTGAGTCCTTATGTATGTCCCTTATCTACTTCTCAAAGCATCTGTCTTTTTTCAAAGATACACTTATCTGCTATGCCACTTATGATGCCTATTTATGTATCTTCAGATTAAATATGGAATGTGAATGCTTTGATTTATGACAAAGACAAAAATTTTGCTGGAAAAAATGATGGGCCTGGATTCCACCAGGATGAAAAATGATGGATGCAGGATTCCACCATGTCTCTCACTTTACAACCAGCTTGACAGAAAGTGAGTAACAGCTCTTCAGATGGCTTACATGAAATACACTGTCAGTCTGAAGCAGAAAGGTATGTGGATGCCCAGAAAACATAGCATTACAACCTGAATGATGAAGCAGCAGACTAGGACAAAAGCCAGGAGGAAACTCACTCCAGCTGGGTGTCCCAGCTTCAGAGCCTCGGCTGCCCTTAAAGATGACCCCCAAGTGGGACGCAGGGCTGGGGCAGGCAGGGCTGTGCTGCTGTCACATGTGCCAGACATGTGCTGGGTGGATGAACAGTACAGAAATGGTACAGTAGCAGAATGGTGATGCTAGCCCTGAATAGTTTAAAAGTGCTGACATCATGTGGAGAACTACAAAAGGTCAAATCAGGAGCATTGGTCTTTTCTTTTTCTTTAATGGCTAGATATATTAACATGACAAAATCCTGATGTCAGGTTTGATTGGCTATGTGTAGTTATGGGGATGTAGCCCACACCATCTTGCCAATCTAAGCTTTAGACCCAACTTGGTCCATTGCTTCTGGTACTATTGCAGGATTGTATTTACCAGATATGTTACTGCTAATGGATTATTGTACATTTTGTTCTTGCTGGTGGATTGTTTTGGGGTTTTTTTGCTACAGAAATTTCTTAGCAGTACTTCTAACTAGCCACTAGCTGCACAGCAGCACTGATGAATCTTCAAACATCCAAAGCACCCACAGTTAAAGCTCATTATTCCAGCTTGCTTTACAACAGAATGCATTTGTAAAAATCCTATTACAATTTAAGCACCAAAATGCTAATTAAACCCACATTAAACATCTTTACATGTTTAAATGCTGTAAGAACCTTATATTGTCACTGAACTGTCAACAATAACCTTTTTATTAGCTCTGTGCACTGTAGAATTGCCACTCACATAGGAAAGGGAGCACATGCAGTACATCTCGAGCATATGGAAAACAATGTCACAAATTATAAAAGAAGAAAATCTGAATATGTTTTCATTAAGTGCTTTGATAGTCATGAATTTATTGTAAACAAGACATCAAACATCAGGATAAAATCTATGGCCTGTTAAATATCCTAAACACAGTTTGTTCCAAGTAGGCCTATGAAACAAGGACCCACATCATGGTGTTGAAGAAAGTGCTTTTACAAAATTTGCAGCAAAACCCAGGTGTTTTACTAACAGAAAACACAGATGGTCCCAGTCCAGAACAGCGGATCCAAACATGATATCTGGTCCAAAAGTTAACATTAACACTGATTATTTACATTGGGCAAAATGAGCAAAGCTGAGTGAAATTTCTGCATCTTGTAAAACCTTTGATGATTTTGCAAATCTGCTATTTCTGTAATTGCATGACCTTTTAAATGCTTCCTTCTAACTACTTAGACCAAGGTGATCAAACCTGGGTATGAATGGCTCTAACCTTGCATCAAAGCAATTATTTCTTGGGAAAATAAAATGCTGTAGGAGAATGACGTGCTATGGCCAAAGTCTTCTAATTCTCTGCATCTGTTTATGCCAGAAAAGAACTTGGTATAAATCACCACCTCGATGACACAAGGAAGCAACCCTCTCACCCTCTTTCCTCCTGCCCCAAGAAGTCCTGCTCCTTGGGGTCTGCATTTATTCATACAAGGAGGTTATGCCAGCCTGTGCTCTCACTGCAGCACATGCAATCCCTGGAGGAAACACTCCAGCACTGCCCCTGGGGCTTTGTGGAGGAAAGGGCACAATGAAGTGAGCAGAGCACCTGGACCCCACCATGGCCCTGGAGAACAAGAAGCAAGTAACTGAAACAACACCATCCATATTGCAAGCAAAGAAAAGGCTTTAGAGTGTATTTTTTTTTTCTGCACTCGAGGGCCCTTAGCAAAAGAAGCTCTTACTTCATGTCAAAAAAGACATAAAATGAACACAGTCATGGGTAGTTGAGGATTAAAAACCAAGTATAAAACCAGAGAGATGTGAATATGGCTGGACAGATAGATCTGCATGTCTCTAATGTGTCAAACACCACTTATTCCTTGTACAAGACCATCATGATCTCTTTATCACACACGGATATTTAGCAGAGATGGCAAACCTAAGGTAAGTTAGAATACTTTCTATATGATGTACTTCAGGTAAAAATAGCACTCAGATACCAAGTAAATCTGTTCTTACAGAAGTTAGCTTTTGTTTATTACAGAGTTAAGACAAACATGTAGCCTTTTGGCCACACAAAAATTACTCAAGCTTTAATAATACAGCTAAAATGATCCTAGATCTACACCATTATTATTTGAGTTTTGCAAAAAGCCTACAAGGCTTTGCAAAATCTTTGTGGAGATAAACCTAATATGAAGAATCAACCATTTTACTTCAGAGGAAAGAAAATATATCTTTTATATTCCCAATACTGGAGCCCGTAATGAAACAGAGCCCATGTTTTTCTCTCTTTTGCTTTCAGCTATATCTGTAATTCTTTCTTCTCTTCTTTTGGTGGTTGGCAACAAAATTTCTTTTCTCTCTCTGTGCTGACTGAAGTGATGCAGCCCCTGCCTTCCTTGCCCTCAACATTGGTTGAACACTGCTGCAGAGAGTAAGACAAGCTATTAGGTGTTAACTGAACGTCACAGAGTGAAATTGGTGGCTATTATACAACGTAGAGGTATTGGAAGAATGAGGATGAATCATGTACTCCCTGACCTGCAAGTAGTCTACAGCAGAGAGTGATCATGCAACAAAGCAGGCAACTTCTGTAAAACTTTAATCCTCTTTACTAGCTTCAGCTTTCTGAAGACACATGTTGCTCATCATGTGGCCATTACCCATATGCCTGTTCTGTTTAACTAGTGATTTTGAACTCCAGTGTAGTTGATAAAGCATTTCAAACCCGTCTTTATAAAGCATGATCATTAAACAAAATGGACATGCGATCATTCTCTTCTAAAACAGGTAAAATACTTCTCTATAGAGTTTTACTCAGTCCTTTTTTTTTTTTTTTTATTCTGAAAATAATCAGATCCTCAGAGTGAAGTGCCACACCAGTTTAGTATGAACAGCAGAATGACTTATTTTCTCCTTTGTTACATGACTATTTTGGCAGCACGTGGTTTCATAACAGAAGGTAATGAAATGAGACATTACCTCAAGTGCTCTCCAGAGGCAGCTTAGAAAGCCATCATTGCAGCAAACTCCAGCTAGATCATGCAGAACCAAACCTTTGATTACAAGTGTGTATTCAACATGAATACATTGACCCATGTCAATAAACAAGAATGCAGAAGCTTTAGAAAGAAACTTCCCTTCTCTGAATCCAGGTCTACTGAAGTCAATAGATTTGCCCCAGTTTCAACAGTCACATCTAGAACCTGCCAGAAGAATCACCCCTACAGCCTGAAGAACTGAACTTCTCTTCAACTTTTCCAAATTGCTATCCTGGATAACTGCAATCATATCTTTTAAGACAGGGAGGGCCAGAAACTCCTTTTCATGTATAACATATGTCTTATATTTTACAGATGTAATTGGAGCCCTGTTCTCACAACAGGATAATTCCTTTCCTTCTGTGTGTGTTGGCAGGGAGGATAGGAACAGATGCTATTATTCCCAATATAAAAAGGGAGAATTTAGGCATAGAGAGATTAAAGATAAATATTTATTAATTTGAATGTCCTGTTTGAAGCAATAGAGACTGAATTTCAAGAGACCTTTATGTTATTTAGAAATATATGTATCCAAAATACAAATTGCAGAGACTCCAGCTGCAGCTGTGATTTCTCTGTGCTTTTATAAATCATAGCTCCCAACTCAGACAGCTGGAAAATGGGTAGCAGAGACTGCCTGTGAAAAATTTGGTTTACCTGATCTGTCTGGGGCCACACAGAACCTTGGTGGAAAAATTAGAAATAAGGTCCAGTTTTTTGAGACAACACTGTCATATGATGACACCTCTTCCTTTAATACCTTTTCTGATCCTTTGCTTATCGTTCGTTTTCTAGAACAAATTAAGCAAGATGTATTCAAACGGACCCTGATTCGTTCCCACACCAGCTCCACCAGAGGCAGCACAAGGTAGGAGTCCTGAGAAAATGACCATACACCCCAAAGAACAAAAACACAGTTGCTGTTTAATATAAAGGAGTCACAGGATGTGGGCATGTCATCTTTTGCTTGTTTGTTGGAGCAAACTGAAGAAAATCCTGAAATTTCATCGTATTGATGAGTATTAGTCCCAGCAGGACCTTTGTGATTGACCATTGCTTGAGCTAATGAATTCTCAGTAATGCAGTATCATCCTGCCTGAAAATCAGCCCTAGGGAAGGGAAAAGGTAGTCTGTGAACAAGTCACACAGAAGTTTGCTAGCAGGAAGAAATTACGAGCTCTCTGTTTTCTCCCAAGGAAAGGTAAACTTGCTGACAGCCATGTGTATTTCCTCTACCCACCCTTTCCCAGCTCTGTCTCTTGCCCTTTCTTTATTAGCTAATCCTTCTGCTCTAGCTGACCTTTGGATGCTGACATTGATGGCTGAGTGAGGGTAGAAAAGCCTCAATTCTGCATCCAAACAAAATGCAACTGGTAGTGTGCTCCCCTGGGGAGGGTCTTGCTTAGCTCTATTTCCTTGTCTTTCCTCCAGGGACGTCTATCTGTCAAACTTGAGTAAGTACCTAGTCCATACAAAATATGTGAGTGTTGATAGAGCCTTCTTTTCCATGTTTCAATTTCTTGCTCCAAAATAAGAAAAGCAAACAGAAAACAAACCTAAAACACAATGCCAGCATTTTGGGGATGATCAGGATAGTGAACTTCACACCAGCCTGCATCTTAAAAAAGGAGTACAGTATGTTGTCAGAAATTAAGTTAAAATATTCTGTCTCTGGTAGATGCTTAAAAAGAGAATTTCAGTTAAAGTGCTTAAATTCTAGCGAAGTTATATAACTGAAAAAAGGAAATAGTAGTGAGAAATATTAAGTAGGATTAAAATAAAGTTGGATATAGAAGTAAAAATTGTATTAAACTACTTTTTTCCCCAAAATTTATGTAGATACAGGTTTATGAAACTGATTTGTAAATTCATGCTATATTTTGATCTTTTGTCACAAGCAATAGCTTTACAAAGAAATTCAGGAGCTTTTTCTAACACTTTTAATTTTTTTTTTTTCTTCTTTTGATGTGACATTTTGATGAACAATTTGCCTATCTTTGAAAGAGAAGTTAAGAAGCAAAAATATGAGGGAGAAAGTTTACCTTTCCATATCAGGAGTGAAAGTGTAGAAGTTTATTTTCAGGTCTGATCTTCAGGAATTATTCTTTTGCCTAGTTAACAAATCAGAAAAAAATTGCTCATGCACCTCCAAGTAAGTTTTATACCTTATCATTCATTCAGTTCTCCACTTTCGTTTTAAAATATATAAGTAAATAGATACCTGTTTTGGTCTTGATCCAGTGAATACTTAAACATTCATAATTACACCTTTATTCACATGGTTTTATCACATGCCTATGAACATTGTCTCAAAGCAGTGGCCTCCCATGGTTACCCTAAATATAAAAACATTTCCTAAGAAAGAAAATGGACACTTAGAGGCAGGATTTATTTTCAGGATAGTTAATGATCCTGTGACAATTTAGTATGGCACTGATTTCATTCCTATTAAGTCAAAAGAAAAATGCTGAGCCCATGATACTACCTGGCAGATGTTTCTCCACTGAATGAACAGCTCTTCCTGCAAAAGTTGCAGTCCCTCTGTAGCTTGACTTGCAAGAGTGGCTTCACGTTGTTATGCTCTACTGGAGAGGAAAAGAGGCTCAACAGAAAAATAAAAATGCACTTTTATGAATAGGTGAACTTTGTGCCTTTGGAAGGTCTTTTGCCACAGGATAGAAATCAGCTGTTGAAATATTTGACTGGCTGCCACTGGCCCCATGTGGTTACTGGGACCAAATAATCAACATGATAGCATCAAAAAAACCCCACACCAAAGTCTTCTCTTTCACCAAAATTCTGACTTCAGCAGCAAGCCACTTGAGTTGATTAGAACAGTAACATCAGGGGTTAATAATGTATGGGGAGGCACCCATACCCTTAACACAGTGTTAGAGGAAGAAGGTACAAAAACCCACCTGAGTAGAGGCAATTGACCTGCTGTGTCAATGTATTCATCAGACTAACAGTCTCTGGAAAAGCTTCCTTCCCAAAGTGCTGGCTTCAGCTGCTGCTTGCTGCTTCGGGGAGTTCTGGCAGCGTATTTCATTTTTACCAATTAGCAATTAATTAGCAGTTTCTTATAGAAAACATCTGATAAACAAGCATAAAATAAGCTCATACAGAATTCCCTGAAGATGACCTCTTCTTCAAAACACACTTGAAAAGAAAAGCTAGCATAAGATCATTTAGGATAAAGGAAACCAAAGAAAGCACTCTTTAGTTTTGGGTGATTTATACAGAGTAGAAGACCTTCTACAGGTCTTTGCAGCTTTGTCAATTGTTGGTTTATACCTGACAAATACAAGGACCTTGTATTTGTCTGGTATAGACAAAGGCAGCACTAGAATGGACCATGTTTCCTCCTTGAACAAGTTTGTAAACATAATTCAAAGACACAGCACCAGAGCTAGGAGTAGAGCAGAGGAAAACTGGCTATTTTAAGGGAAACCTAAAAGACTCTTTTGTGTGAACTGTTTTAATGGCTACTTGAAAGGTAAATGTAAGATGCTTATTAAGGTTACTTATTAATTGTGTCTCATTAATTTTCACCCCTGGGTCTTGCCTGAGCTTAAGAGGAAATTAAGTTCCTTGAGATATAAGGAAAGCACAATGCTACTGATTTTGCCTCACCATTGCTCTCATACCTGTGACCTGTAACCACAAAATCTTCTCACCTTGACAAAGAACACATGAACAATAAGAAACATAAAGCATGCACAAGAAATACAAAGGTGTAAGGTTTATCTCTTCAAAGCAAAGGAGACTGTCCACAGCCTCAGCTGCATGATTGCTCATTTGTGATACAGCGATAAAATTACAGGCTGACAAATTTTTTTGAAGGTTGAAGAGGAGATGTTGGGACCATGTATGGTCTTTTACCATATGTAAGTGGAGATATAAGAATTGTGACCAGTCCTCATCATTCTATTTTCTGAGCAAATGTGAAAGTTTGGACAACTCATTCTCTGTGTTGAAAACTGCCTTTTCACTGAGAGGAGATGGAGGGGATCTTATTCCCTCATACGTCCTTTGTTGTTACCCAGCTGGGTCAAGAGCTGGGAGACCATCTGCAGCTGTATATTCACAAGTGGAGGGCTGAACCAGTGGATTTAAGGTCGGATTTTGGAAAACCTTTGAGGGGTTCCTTTTTTTCCTGTGAGATGTGTACATCATCCTGTAGACTTTGTCTGCATACAGAAGCTGTTGCCCTTGGGAGTGCAAGTTATACAAGTCACTGTCAACACTAAGGTGTGTTGGCAGCCTTCTGCAGATTCAGCAGTTTCTCGGTGTTGTGAGCTTATCAGTTCCTGCAGGTTGAAGATCCTTTGAAGCTTAGCACTTTGTAGAGATTTTTACACACCGCTTTCTTAGCCTGCACTTTTCTCCTCTTTGGCCTGCTGTTTTCTGGTGCCCCTACCTTTGTCCAGACTTGCAGTTGCACACAGAAAAGGGGACTTCTAGGACATCTTTTTATAGTACTGTGTGCTTGCTGGAGATGGCTTTAGCCATCTCTGGAATTTGCTTCTTTATAAACACAAGATTACAATATCTGCAGGACTCAATGGTACTGTTTGAGGACAGCATGGTGTGCTGCAGATGTGCTTCTTGCACAGCTGGGAGTAAATCCCTGTGGAACACTGGGCTGCTGTGGGAGGCAAGGGGAGCTCCCAGCAAAGACAATGGCAATCACAGAGAGAGGAGGGCAGGATCCTGTCAGCCCTAGAAGAGCACACTATCTCTTATCTGATGTATATTTTGATGTTGCTGAAGTGCTCCTTTTGCTGAGAGCTGGATGTGTCAGCTTAAATAGTAATGCTGGCCCATAGCTGGAAGAGTAGGCCAAAACCACAATTAGAGATCTCATGCAGCCAAGCCATCAGGCTTTTTATCATGAATCATGTCAGCTACTGCTCTGAAGGATCATTCTGGACTGCCATGTATGCCTGTACACTTTCAGTTTAACCTAGAGTTACTGAATTCATCATTTACCCCTTTTTGAAGGAATAGCTGTTAAAAGGCAGTACAGCTGTGAGTGCTCTGGAGGATCTAACCATGCCAGTACCAAGAGGGAAGTTTCAGAATAGTGGCTTCAAAATCCTCCTGCCACAGCAGAGCGAGAAATGATCCAATTTACCCAGGTGGATGATCAGGCTGTACATATAAAAGTCATTATCTGCATTCCAGGCATCTGGGGAGATTAGTAATTCACTCAAGTATGTCCCTCGTGGCTGAAGAGCACATCTGAATCCCCTGCTCTGCCTCATGACTGCACAGTTGGGAATGCAATCAGAAATACTAAGCAAAAGCTTCTGGATGATAGTGTCAGGCACCTGTGAGTCTCAACTTGCTGAAACCTTGAGACTCATTATGTTTTGGGTTTAGATTCCACACCAGTGCCTGGAATTGGGTAGGAGGAGAATTTAAGGCACTTGAAAAACAAATTGTCATCCCAAATAGACACCATGCAGTTAAGAAATAAACTTCCTGGATATGTCCCTGACTAAGGCTCTCCAAGTGCCTAGATCTACTCTCCAGGTAACTAAAATATCCCCAGTTGGACCATATTGCAGCCTACCCCTAAGCACAGTTAACTTCACATCATCTAAGTCCCCTGCGGGATCAGATCTAGAAGGTATCGCCAGATTGCACCTTGTAGAGCCATCAGCTCAGGCTCCTCTGAACTTGTAGGAATGTATTTGCTGCAAAATAGTGTGGTTCAGTAGCTAGGTAACCCACTTGTCTAGAGGAGGGAAATGGAGATCCTCTCAGAACAGTTTACATTATACAAGCAACTGTCTTACACATTTTCTGTTTAATGTAGCACTCTTTCTTCAGTTCCTAATCACTAATCCCCTTTGCCAAGTTCCCTCTTGTATGCTTTCATGTTGACCCAAGGGACCTTACATTTTCTGCAGGGGAGATCCAGTGGAAAGTGAAGGAGTGGAAGGAGTGCCCCACAGGGGACGGCCTGCTGTCCCATACGCCATCCTGCAGGGTGAAGAAGCTGGGTCTGAACTGTCTCAGGCTGAAGTATAATTGAATCCCCATCATCCACACAGTGGCTGGCCTTTGTACAGCAGAGGCAGCAGTGGTGTAAGACTCATCTTTAATATTTCTGATTGGCTCATTCAGTGGGGATGGATGCTCTGCTTCCAACCTAAAGCATTGGTCTTTTCCTGTGTTTTTAACAGGGATCCACAGTGTTTCTTGCAGGACTCTGTATTCCACCTAAATCCTTCAGTGAATCTCACCTATGCTTGTTTGTGTTTGTCTGCAAAGAACAACCACGGCCCTGAAATACACTGAATGAAATGGTGGATAAATATAATAATTTGAAAAGGTCATCCTGTTAGTAAAATTGCACTGTACAAAGAAAAGATGCCTGAAGACAAAGAGATCTTCAGTCACTTTCTAGTAATAAGAAGTACAAGTTAGCTGGGCTTTTTCATAGCAGTAGATGAACTGTACTCTCAAATCTGTGTGACAACAGTTCTGAGTGTGGTGATTTCCTATGTTAGCTGAGGAAAAGCAGTTCTCCTCAGGGCCAGTATTGGTGTCAATATACATAAGTCTTTTCAAGATTCAAGTTTTAATTCCACAACCGCTCAATCAGAAAGAAAACACAGTCAATACTTACCTCATACAGGAATCCCTGGCAGCAGTTATGTTGATTATGGTCTCTTGGATCTGGAAAACCTGCTTCATGCCATGAGATGACATTGTAAAGAAATATAACCCAAGAGACAATTCCAAGGGGGGGCTAAAAGAAATTCTTTTAAAATATATATACTATGGTGTTTTATGTTTCAGCTTATTAACTTGCCTGAATAGTTTATCTCTTCAGCTGTTTTAATTGATGGTAACTACTGAAGCTAAGCACTTATTCCAGGATAAAACCAAGTTTTTTTAAAAGAAAGACTAATCTGATCAGCTCTGTTACTCCTATCACTGGTGACTTGTGACAGCTGCTACATTAAATACGTGCAGCCTGTGTTTC
>JANHGN010010442.1:69371-90505 GCA_024605025.1 Megaceryle maxima | reverse complement strand
ACAGTCTCCCGGCCGTCGGGCGGCCGGGGGGAGAGGCCGGGGGAGGGCGGGGGGGCGAGGAGAAGCGAGGGGCGGGAGGGTGAGGAGAAGGGGAGGGCGGGCGAGGAGAAGCAGAGAGCAGGAGAGGAGCAGGAAGAGCAGGATGGGGACGGGGATGGGGATGGGGACGAGGGGAGGCGGGCCAGGGCCGGTCCGCCCCCCCCGCTCTGTTCCCGCCGGGCCCCGGCATGGCCGGGAGAAGGGCGCCCCCTGCAGGCGGCCCGTGCCGGTCGCAGCGCCGGTCGCTGCCGTTGGGGGCGGAGAGGGATGGAAGGGGTGGAAAAAAGGGATTTGGAGGCAAATTGGGACTTCTGGAGGAGTCTGAGGAAGAAGTTATTTGAAAGTACGTTTAAATAATAATAAAATAAATAACAATAATAATAATAATAATAATAAGCCGTGTGATGCTGTGGAAAAGTGCAAAGATTAAACAAAGAGAACATTAAAAATACATTAAAAAACCAGTTTAAAACAATCTACTCTGCAGTTTGCTTTCTTCTTTCTACACACTTCTAAAACCTATCCTCTGTCGAGAGAAGCTAGAGTTTTACAGAGAGAAAAGTTCAAGCTTAACAGAGGCTTTTCAAACGACTGCTCTCCACCGGTGCTCACAGTGCCAGCTCTCGAGTTAAACTTTGGGGAGGAACTGCCCTCCAGTGCTCTAAGTTATACAGTTAATTTTCTTTGAAACTATTTTTGCCTGCCTCTCTCTAAATAGGTGGTTTCTTAAGTGAGTGTTACTTAAAGGAAACCAATCTGTTTTTCAGGAAAGGCTGATGATGTCAGTCCTTTCAACTCTGCTTTCCCATAAGAATTCTTCTAGTAAAAGGAGTTTCACTCTGGGAAATAGTGAAAAGTAACGTGAAAATATTTAAAGCATCTCAGACTGCGTATTTATCAACCTTCTAGTTTTATGCTTGGATTTTAAACATGTTGCAACTGTAACAAGTGAAGAAAAAGTGAGAGAACACCTGAGTTTTACAAGTAAGAAAAGATTTTGCAATGGAACGTGTGCTATACTAAAATATTTATAAAGAGCTAAATACAAAAGCCTGGATGCAATACAGGGAGAAGAACATGTTTTTTCATAACGTTAAAACTATAAACTCCATTTCAGCACAGGTATTAAAACTGAACAGAACCAACACGTATTATGAATGGTCTTTTGGCAAAACTGCACCATCCAAATAAATACTTCCATCCGTAACACAATGACGAGACAAATTCAGAGAGTATCACATTATTATTAAATGGGTTTAGTAGGTGTGGATGCGTAGCTGTAAAACCAACACGTGCTTAACTTACGATATTATTTTTTGGTCCTGACACTGGAAATTGCAGCAGTCAACAACAGAAAAGGCCTCCAAGTAGAGCTAGAGAGACTTTTAACTTACTAGTGATGGAAGATGTAATGATTATAATGTACTGTATGTTTTAACTTGCAGAGTAGATAGGAGCTACATAGAGCTTATAATCTTCCAAGTAAAGCATTATATTTTTACAGCTGAATGCTCCTTGTTATGCACATACAGGTGTCCTGGAGATAACAAGGGATACGTTTGCATCGTCGAGGATACAGTTCTAACTCCTCATCCATTAATCCACAGTGTACCTGTGAGACAGGTAAGTACCATGAACCCCATTTCAGACGAGTGAAAAGGTCACATAAGGCCACATTCTACCCTGATGTTCAGCCCCACAACCAACTGATGTCGTAATAGTCTTATAATAGTAAAAGCCCATAAAAGGATCCCAACCCAACTCAGATATTACTGACAACGCGCTCTGGCAGTCCAGTGGAATGACAAAAATACAACCTCGCTGGATTAACGGACAGAACAATCCAAACAAAATCTGTGTTAGCTATAAAAGGTGCAAAGGAAATAGCTCTTTATCATTCTCTATTTAACAGTTTACTTCATTCTGCTGAAAAGAACAAAGCCAAACTATGATTCATTTGGAAATGAAATCATCTCCACCCCCACCCCCAGTAAAGACGTACACGGTGTGAGTAAACAGTTCCTGGGGTACTCCAGCAAGATGTAAATAGATTGCCTTGCTACTATATACACAGCAAACAGGTTTCTTCTGAAACTAGGAGTTAAAAAACCAGTGAGAAAAATACTACAAAGCCTGAAGTCTGAAAATATTTACAAGAACAAAAGCTAATCACAAGTTAACATCAATAGATTACAACTGCTAATCAAAAAAGAAGATAACGAGCAAGCGCTGTGGTCATTTGGCCTAAGGTTGGAGCAATGCTATTGTAATACCAGCAGGAGGATTAACAGCAGTTTTTCTAACTTAGGGTTTATTGAAACTTCTCTAGATTGCAAAGGACGTAAGAGGAAAATCATGATGACATGACTCCACCCCAAAACAAACCATCCAGAGATAAAACCAGTTTATCACAGTCTTCTCTGAATCTGTCACTTAAACAACAATTTGTCCCAGTGTAATGGTGTTCTCCAGGAGATGGTCTTTAGCTGGATTTCCATGATAATCAGCTGCATTTAGATGGAAGATTAAGGAAGGTAACAGTTATTTTTTCTTGAAGAAAACTATTCAAGTACTATTTTTTTTCAAGAAAAACACCCAGCTAACTCTACACACAGCGAACGCTGAAATTACTGCTCTTGTTACAGAGCAGAAAGCTGACAGACAAAAATCAGCTGAATAAAATTTACCAAGGGTCACACAGTGAGTTGTAAGTAAAGAAGTAAACCCAGAACTGCTCTTTCCTGTTCCGAAGCCTAGTCCACAGTCCTGTCACCAGACTGCCGTAACTCCTCTAAACCACAATATAGCATGATAAGGAGCTGTTACAATCTGAACAAACGCATTTGAGATCAAAAATTAAAATAATCACCAGGCTCTGCCTAATCCAGCTGCCACACACACACAAAATCCCTCCACAGAAAGTCACTGCAAACTTCAGGTTCTTTTTTTTTTTTTTTCCCCAAGTTGACAATAAATGGCTTTTCATAAAAGCCATATAACATGGTTCAATATCCTGCCAGGTAAACAGAGATTACTGAAATGAAAAGGCAGCAATAATATTATGAAAAACATTACAATATTTTATCAAATAGATTACTTAAAACTATTTTACTTCCCCCCCCCAATACTTCTTTTTAAGACAACTCTGTTAACTCTTCCAAAAACATCCCCACAAATTTCTCATGGAAAATGTTCATTAAAAAAAATTTCATATGAAAAAGTTTCATATGAAGGTCTGCAAGTTACCAACACACAAAGTCTTAGTATGTGTCCAACTTCAAGGCCTTCTACACTGTGAGAAAGTATGAGCAAAATCTGTGTGAAGTTCTTTGGAAACCAGTTACCTTCCTGCCTTAATTCTTACCACCCATGTGTGGCCTTCAAATGGAGCTGATTGTTTAAGCAGAGCTAATTTTTAAGCAATGATGTCTGCAAAAGATCTTGAAAAAAACCCCAACAATTTATATATTTCAAGACAGACATTTGAAATCTGATGCCTTAAAACTCTTGAGACACTCCCACAAACGCTGCTCCCTTTCTCTCAGTAACTCATCCGTGCACTTCTTTCTCCTACCTAGAAAATCTGTCCACCACCAAGGACCCCAGAGCACCACCGAGGACCCCAGAGCACCACCAAGGACCCCAGAGCAAATGAAACTGCTTGTTCTTCCTTAAAAAAAAGTGTCAAATCCATTCAAAACTTCAAATGTACCTTAGAGGACTGTAAAGGGAACAACTTAACTGCAATTTCCCTTGACAGAAACCAGAATTGCTTGGATGAAAGCTCCACAAATTGATAGTTCCTTCCTCCCCTCTACATGATGTCAACAGTTAAAAGGGATTGGATGTGCCAGGGTAAACCTTCACAGCACTCCCCAGCCTGTCCCAAGCCTGACATGCCGAGCTGCTGTACAACGAGCAGAGAGAAAGCAA
This sequence comes from Megaceryle maxima, assembly GCA_024605025.1. NCBI lineage: Eukaryota > Metazoa > Chordata > Aves > Coraciiformes > Cerylidae > Megaceryle > Megaceryle maxima. Next base: position 86,533 of record JANHGN010010442.1, on the reverse strand, counting down.
AATGGTAGATCCACAAATGTCTCCAAGGAGGAGGAAACTTCAGATCACATCTTGGGTGCCTTCCAGTGCTGACGAGCAATGAGAATTTTAGGTACCTGCATTTGAGTATAGACCAGATGACTGACCGTGTGCTAGACAGAAACAAAACCTGAAACTTAGGAGATCCCAAAACTTTGGAGTGCAAATTTTTAAGAGTTTAGAGTGGAAATTATTAAGACAGCTGTGATAGAGCAGTTTGCTTAAGTAAGCTGCGAACCTAGAACTGTCTTTCTGAAGTATGTATACCTTGGCTCATTCCCATAATATCTGCATACATTAGATATTTTTGCACAATGCCTGCAGCACCTTAATTTACGACACTCGTTTTTTAGTGGCGCAAACTACACGGGCAAAGAACACGAACGGCGGCGGTTCTTGCGATCTCCAGTGACATCAACATTTGTGTTGTTCAGGCTGTTAGCGACTACTGCTGAAATGTGAAGCTGAAAGCTTAGGATGATCTTTAGGCCACCATCTTCAAAGGTATTTAGGAACCAAATCTTTTTGTGTCAGGCAGCTACACGACAGGTACCAAGACATCTTACCATGGAGCGGTGAGCCAGACGGGCTGCTTGACAGGCCTGGAACAGGGCTGCAGCGTCCTCCTTGCTTAGACGTCAGCTCTTGCTCGATCTCTTCCAACCCTGCACTCTTTTGGAATCGGCTCATGCGATTCACTACCCGGGGTGACATGTGTGTACGGACACAGGGCTGGCCGCCGTAAGGATTGATAGGAAAGACGTGGGAAGTGCCACGAAGGGTGCTGACCACCACCCAGCGACAGTCGTGGCTGAAGGAGATATCCTGCACCTAGAAAAGAGAGGAGCAAAATGGGAATGCAGTCACCGGTGTACACACATCGAACAAAAGAAACGGACCATCACGCAATCTTAAATAGAAACCTGAATAAAAGCCTCTGAATTTAGGCAGTAACTCGAATTTTTGTGCATGTACCAATGAACGCAGCGTTCAATCCATATTCTGTCTCTATTATAAGCTGCAGTATAATACCCAGTTCCAAATTTTGTGCACTTTTCAAAATACTTTGAGATTTTTCTTTTCAACAGGCCTAAACTTATGAAAACAAACCATTCTGCAAAGCACTACCGAAAGCCACAAGAGCTCAGTGTAATTTTCAAATAGAATTTAGTTCTAAATAGAGTTGGGAAATCATGTCGATTACATGTTTTGTTATTTGCTTGTTTACTTAAATTTTTAGAGATTACCCAAAAAGGGGAAAAGGGCTCTCCCTTTCTGAGAGAAGAGAGAGATCTCACCACTGGGCCTGATTTTGACAAACACTGGCACTCAAAGCTGTATTTTAAGTCAACAGAAATACCATGTTCTACATAACAAACCAAAAATCAATGGCCAGTATTTTCAAAAGCTGTCTATAGCTGCCTCTAATCCTGCCACTATCAGCGTATCCCTCAGTGGAACCACCAGTCATCCAGCTATCTCTGGCCCGAGGAGCTTTTTGGGATTAAAAATTTTTGTCAAGAAGAAACTGAACAACTTTGGCCATTTCTCTTTATAAATCCACTCCAATTTACACATAACAATCTTTACTACTCAGCTACTGGAGTCCCAGGAAAGACCCCGGCAAGATTTCATCTTATGCGTATGAGTCCTTATCCACCACTTGAGAAACCCAGGTCTTATTTTAGCTTAAAATGGTCAGTCTTGAAGCAAATATAAAACCAGTTAAATATTTTCTACTGTAGTTACACCCTGTGTAGATCTCAGACACGAAGTCCAGAAGGATTTCATTCTCTTTTAAGCGTGCTTTACACAATGCTTTGATGGAAAGCAAATTCTTGTTCCTGAAGGAATGCTTTAAAAGAGAGATTAAAGTTTGTTTCCAACCCTGTACTGGCAGACAACTCAAGAAAACAAGTAGTCTAGCTTAAAATGATTTATCATAGAAAAAAACCCCCGATTCTTCCACAAATGTTTTTAAAGGTAAAAGCTGACTAAAAAGAACCACGTATGCAAGGGGGATTTAAGACGGCAAACAAACATATAGACGGATTAGTTTCCATTATATTATTAAACAGCATAAACTAAATAAAATTCTTTTAAGATTTCACTGAAGCCTGTTTTACAATACACTAGGTACTCAAATTGGAGTAAACACTGATAAAATCTTGACAAATATTCCAGAAATGCACTCCAGCTATTCCAGACAAAAGCAGCAAGTATTCATCAAAGTGCAAGTTTCCAACTGAGCCCTGAAGCCTTTGAGATAAAAAAAGGATTTAAGGCTTGTGACTTGTGACAAGATATTTGGCTGACAGACTGTCACGACACAAAATGCTTCATCAACATTACACAGATAAACTAAAAAACAGCCCTACACACCTGCTCTTTTCAATGATGGTGACATACCCAAATGATCTGCTAATGATATAACTTAACAACCTCCCCAAAATCTGACAGGTTTGGCACTTTCAGTAATTCTGGTATTACTGACATCAAGTCACAGCACTTACAGCTCCTAGTTTGTCTACAAAGTGTTTCACTTTAATAGGTTGCTCAAAAAGGATTAGGGACCCCACAGGGATTAACAAAAGCCCAAAAAAGAAACCCCAAAGCTGTGGGGTCAGAGAAAAATGATGGCACCGAGAATATTTAAATGCTTGCTGTTTAAAGAGGCGATTTCTGCCAGCCAAAATCAAACATAAGAACCGTATACAAACTGCAGTTCTAGTCACAACAGAAAGATCACCGGTTTAACAAAATCATTGAGGTTGTTGGAATATAATCCCAATCCCAAGGCCCTGTTTTCTACTTTCTAATAACACAAAGAATGGCCACGTTTGTGGTTAGAGATGAACCCTTGTAACGATTCGCTGCTTTCCAAATATTTTGTATTCATTTTAGATCCAGCTCTAAAGTCCCCTCCTGATCTCTCAAACCATCTATTATTTGGTAGAGTGTTTTTAGAAGGCATTTCTGTGAGATGATAGAGAAAGAAATTGTATCTCCCTAAACTGTGCAACAGAAAGGTGTGTGTTTCTATATTAATACTCAGTCTTCACTATGCATCCTTAGGCTCATTTTAAATACACATACAACAGTCCTGGCGTATGACAACACAAGCCAAGAAACTGGGAAACAATCATTACAGGATGTTTGGGTTTTTTCTCGTTGTAAACATTACACAGAAAAAAAGTATTCCTGATCTTCAGGAAGAAAGTTTGGAACAATGTAATCCAAAACGTACTCGTTAAAATAACCATCACAAACCCTCCCTGCAGTTAGAGAGTGGGTATCACGGGCATGATGACTTAAAATATGGCTGAAAACACAGAGGCAGAGAAAAAACAGGTTTTTAAGACTCAGTAATAACAAGGAGGGGAGGTGTTGGCAGATGAGTGTGAAATGAATCAAGATTTATAGGAATACAGCTATGAAAACCTACTCAGCAGCCACAAAAAGTGTTCTGGAAACTACTGCTCCGCACGCAGCAGTCCTACCTGTCTCCTACCGGTCTCAAAAACGGTCTCGTTTGCCTTTCACAGATAAAGGATGAGCAGCAGTACCACAGAGAGCTCAAGGAGGTAAATCAGAGAGTATTTCCCCTTTCACGAATTAAATACATTCGTATCAAACCAGCACAAACCCATCTGTGCAGTGCAAAGGAGTCCGTGACTGCAGCAGTGGCGGAAACGAGCAGCGGGGCCAGGCTGAAAGGAGAATGCTCATCACGACACAATCAGGAAGGACTTGAAAAAATCAGCTCTGTGTGTCCACGAAAAATAAAAATATAAGTTATTCCCTCAGCCTCGCTGTTCTCCACCACGCCGTTGCTGTACGTTTCACAGAGTTCTTGACTGCTTACAGTATAAACAAGCTGCACAGTGGCCCATTAGTGGTTTTCAAGTTTATGCTAAGCGTTGCAATTTATTGCTGTCCTTTAGGTTAATGTACTATTATTTCATGTATTTATAATATATCTCTGGATTTGTTGTTAATTATGATGTAATGTTTAGATACCAAGGATCAATCAAGACCCTGTAGTGTTTACAGATAGATGTTAATAAAGCACCAAGAACACAAGATCTCTCACGATGCAAAGTTTATTCTATAGCTCAAGGTCAACATTGGATTTAATACTCATGTCTCTATTTCAAAATTTTATCTACCCTCTTCTGTCTGGGCCAGTAAAGGGAATTCTAGATCTGGGATTTTGTTTGACTCAGGAACCTTTAGGACATTTTAAATCACAATACTAAATATTTTTCTGGGAATATCAGTGCTTTCTCCTGGCTTTACTAACATTTCTTCCTCCTGATTTGTGTGCAGTTTGGTGTCTACATTTCTTGCATATCCAGAAGTCTTGGTGAAATCCCTGGATACTTCAAGATCCTCATTAGAAACACCAAAGCCTTTCCTGGCCCAGAGGAATGCACTTAAGACAACCACAGAATTTTCTAAGGATAACAGCACGCATCCTCCAAGCAGCCCACGTCTAAACCAGGTATTCTGTGCCTGCTGTTCTACAGCGGGTCTGGGAGATCCTGTCCCTGTTTTATAGACTTTGTGGCTTGCCCCACGAGTCCTAATTGGTACTTGTCACACCCAGCAGTGGTTCTGGCTCCCCAGACATGCTGCACCTCTGACATTCCCGTCTACTACTGACTCTTATCTGTATTAATATGATAACTTTGTTGAAAATAAAATTCAGAACCCTCACAAAATTACCACTACTACCCCACCACATAGCTTCTTCCTTCAGCTTTGTCATTTCTCTCACCTTCACTATTTGTGCTTCACAGCCCTTCCCTTCCCATCAGAGCATTCACTTCTAACCTCGCTAACTTTTTTCCATCTTACACCGTCTTCTGCTTTCCCTCAACTACTCTTCTTTTGTGCATCTTTTCAATCTCCACTAGCCTATTTCCCTCCGTTTCCAAAACTATGATGTAAAATCTGCATGGCAATTTAACTGCCATGTTCAGAGGCTGAGCTGAGTGAGAGAGTCGGGTAATTCAATATAAGGAGCCCTACGAGGACGTCGTGTGTCCAGAGCTCTACCGAAGATTGGCTTTCAAGACTGTACAGATCCCAAACTCATTTCTGATCTTCAGAAAAATCTAGAAGGAAGGCTTCGCAGCTGACATACACTTGCTAATTTTATATCAGATGTATATAAGCGTTTGCTAGAATTCCTTTCTTACTCACAGAATCACAGAAAGTGAATCACAGAATATTCCCACAGCTTCTCCAAACATAAACGCGATGTTAATTACAATACATTGCCAAAAGAAATTAACAAACAAGCAACTGAAAGAAAACAGAAGTAAGGGCAACACATAGAAAACTTATTTTAAAAGCAGTTATTAAAACAGGCTGGTCAGGGGAATGGCTGATTACACAACCAAACCCATGAGACAGGCAGTGACCTTGTTTACCACAGCTCCTGGGAATGACTGACAGCCCACACCCAGCCTCCCTATTTCAGGCCTTCTAAAAGTTAATCTTGTACTAGCTTGATGCACACCGCTTCGGTCTGCACTATTGCTTATTTTCTTAGAAAGGAGAAGGAGCTCTAGAGAGACACCACAGAACTCCCCAGGCAAACCCACTCCTGATGTGTGTGCGTAATGCAATAGTTAGAAAAGAAAGCTCACAACACTGAGCCATGTATTTTCATAGCAACTACAAGAATCAACGATTAAAATGAATTTTTGATCTTTCCATGGCTCTCTTTTTTTTTTTTTTTTTTTTTCCCTTCCCTAATGCCCCTTTTTCAGTTGTGGCAAGTTACACCAGGAACAACAAGTATAATCTCGTGCGTTTCTCTGCATTCAGTTAAGCTTCAATAGTGAAGTGAAGCAACGATAAAGCATGGCTAACATTACTGCAACAGGAACTTCAGCCAGTTTCATGCACACAGTGCAATGTCACAGTGAAAACACACCACTATTTGAAGTATTTAATTATGCTGTGCAGGAAGATGGCAGAAATCAAAACCCAGTATCATTAAACAACGAGGAAGAGCGGCAGTACTAAGGAGGCAAGGGTCAAAATAAATTAGACAACTGGTCTGCATTTGAATTTTTTGGGTTGAGAAAATTAAGGAAATGATGTAGCAACAACCAGAAATGAAAAAATAATAAAATCACGGACTACACAATAAGATTTATCAGACCCAAACAGACTCAACTCTGTCTCCCCAAGTTGTCAAAACTGATTTCAGTTTGGTAGAGAAATGACGGCGGAAACTGGGCGCAGTGAGATGTTCATGTAGGGTCCTTCAGCCAGAGTAGCTGGTCTCTATTAATAACTGAAATTGCAAACACAACTCTGCTCAGAGCTCCGTCTCCTCAAGATAGTTAAGCTGCTTCTAATTGCAGAGATTCTTATTGTCTGCTTTCATCAAAGACTGATCAACTTCCCTAAATCAATCTTTATTATTTCAAGACTGCCCCCAGATTCCTTCCTAGAAATAAAGTCTCTCTTCCAGAGACTCTTTCAATAACTGCAACTACACGAGTATGTCAAAAGAGAAGAATTTTCTACTAACCATCGAGGTTTACATCAAATGTTTGTAAACTATTCCAATATTTCACTACCTGGACACGGACGTGACACAACCTTGAGCAGTCTCTACGAAATCACATCACAAAACCATTCATGCATTCCCTGGAAAAGCGTAAAACTGCACATGTTCCGTGGCAGCCCATGCTGGAATGTTTTTATCATTCCCTCTGTTTACCTATGCTGGCTGAAGTCACTTACAACAGCAGTTTGAGAGTCAGAATAACAAGAGTCTGACAGCGTAGAAGATTACAGAGGACCCTGGCCAGCAGCCCACTGATGCTATCATTCCGTTTATTTGTTCTAGGTTGAGATAATACTGTTTTCAGGGATTTTTTTATTTATTTTTTTTTTTATGTTTACAATTTCAGATCAAAGAGAAAGGATCATCAGGTGACAGTCTAACTTTCATCTGCAAGCAAATGAGCTTCCTCAGTTCAGAACATGCCATACCTTTATTAAGAACCTTCCAAATGCTCTTGGACAACAATAGGAGTGCAATAAGCATTGACTCACAATGCAAGAGCTGTCTGACAAGAAAATGTATCCTTAACCAAAATATGCACCACATGCACATGCACATTTTTCCCCTTTAGGGCTGAACAGTGTAAGCAAGGACTGAGGGCTTCAGTTGTCTCTCTGGTAGGGTTAAATACAACCGCTGCTTGCGATGAACCCTCACGATGTAACACAGCACATCAAACCTACTCAGAAAGAAAAAGAAAATTCTAAAGCACAAGTGGCACTTAAAGACTAGAAGATATTAATCCATTGTAACTGAAACAGTGACTTCTGTCTGCGTTTGCAGAAAAGAACTTTGAATGTTGTGACCTTGGGACTCTCATCACTTGAACCAATGAAGTATCTGAGCACTTCACATTCTTTGATGGCCATTGTCCTCACAATTCCTGTATGAGACAGAGGTCTGCCTCCCATCTTAACCCACGTCCATCCAAGTCACACAGAAATGTCAGTGGCTTTGTTAGGAACTGAGTGATCTTCACAGTCCCAACTCAAAGTTTTATTCAGCAGATAAGGCTTCTTCCTATATTTGCTGCTCAAAGCCAGCAAGTACAACATAGATTTCAATAACAACACTTGAAAACTCAAACCCACTCTGTTTCTTTGTTCAAAGCATGCAGAAAGAGAAAAGGAAAATCATGTTACAAAGACTAGCTGTGAACAGTCAAGGAGAATACTGTTCCTTACCCTTAACTGTATCCCAGGGAGCGCAAGCTCAAAAACGCTGCCTTACCAAGCCCAGTACCTGCATCTCCCTCAGCACCATGAAGCCACCAAACAGGCTGGCAGGACAGAGGAGCCCTAAACAGAAGATCACTAAAGAAAAAGCCTGGAAGATGGCTAGCAGGTGCCTTGGGACACCTCCAGGGAAAAGTGACCGGCAGTTGTTCACTAAGTGCCTGTGACCATGTCTTGAACACACACTGAACACCAGCACAACCCGCTGTGAGCAGCACTGCAGCACAGGGAGAGCTTAGCTTTGGAGGAACTTCCAACAGCCTCCTCCCTTCTCATCCATCCGGCAAAATGTTACAAACAAGTCTAAGTACAGCTCTCGGGATAGACTGCCAAGGCAACATTCAGTATTATGACCAACTTTCATTTTTTCTTTTATAAAAATCAAAGTACAAAGTCTGTATTTTGTCCCATTCATTAACAGTGTGACTTCAGCGACACTGCCTGGTTGGAGTGGCCAACTCATTGCAAATGCTTAGCACGAATTCTGCTTTGGCTAAGGATGACATCCCAATGTCCATGAAAGGAGATAGAAAAAGGTATGTATTACTTTCTGACCGGTCTCTGTATTTCAAAAATGGCCAGGAAAAGGTAGAAATGGTCTTTCAGAATGAAATTTCTCAATTGCAAACCAGAATTTGTCTGGAATTTAGAAAAAATAATGCACAGTGAAGCATACGTTCTTTAGTTTTATTAAGTCAAAGTCAGAGCAGAGCTAATACATCTGACTCAGTAGAAAGACATGTGGGTGACTTAAGAGACACCGCTTGATTGCAGTAAATCGATCAGAAAACACCATTATTAAATCACAACACTTGCTTCTTTTTCTTTAATATACATTAAGCACGCAGCTTAATCCACTTAGGATGTTTCTGTATACAAATGACAGAGGGGACTTCCTGCCACCTTCTCTCAGGAGACAGATGAGGAATAACAAAGCTACTGCTCCACCTCAACTACCAGGGTACAATGGACACTGGGAATTCTGCAGCCCTGCAAAAGGGGATAATTCAAAGCTGATATTCTACACTGGGTGAAATTACAGTTGAAATGTTCTGTAACACCAGATATACCTGTCAATATTAGGAACACTGATATATATGGTTCCCTAATCTTTGCTGCCAGAGTCCAGTTGGCATGCCATGTATTACACAAAGCACAGACTGCAAAGAATTAAATGGTCTTTTAACGTTAGTAGGAAGTATGTGCAAGAAGGATGTTTACTGATCAAAAAGTAAGAGAAAAAAAATCATTTATCAGGCTGCAAGAGAAGGAGGATTCCCACACACGTGGAAAATGTTCGGTGGAGCACTATTGGCCAGAACCTCACAGACGAAGCAGATGATTTCAGTATGGACATTAAAATACCACATATAACAAGGGCATAATGATGATGTTTAAACGGTTTATAACGGGTACTAGCTAAACAAATTTTGACACTGATAATCACTCATGTCCATCAACACAAATGAGAACTTTTTATAGCTCCAGTACAGAAGGTGACCTTTAAGACCACTGGCCTCAATTCATAGTTAGCTTTAAACTAGGAGGGGGGGGGGAAAGTCTGTTTGCAAATGTATAAATACTAACCAAGAAAGGAGGTACAGAGGCTTCCAGTGTGTGCCTCAGAATATCTGCATTGGGCATTTTAAATTGAACCGTCTCCAAAATTCTTGTCTAACCCAACTCGTACACGAAGTTTACGGAACAAAAGAACAGCACCACATAGTACTCACTAAACAGCTACCAGTACTGTTAGTCCAAAACGAAAAGTAAAGCCATACATCATATTGCATAAATATTTTAAATGATAGATCTGTATTGAGAATGGCAGGTACCAATGCCATATTGTTGCTGGATAGTTTAATTATCAAGGGAGTTGTGAAATCTGCCAATACTCCCCAGACCAGTTTGAATTTTCTCTATTTTATACCTTTCCAAAAGCTATACTGTTCACATCCCAAATGGAAACTGTGTGGCAAACTAGGAAAAAAACTTTACTATGTTGATTCTGAGAATTTTAATGCAATGCTTTCACAGAGATGCTAATACTATATCCCCCCCTCCCCCAAAACGTGTATCAATAAAGGTTTTTTTCTCTAAAACACGTTACGTTTGGTTTCCAATGTATGCCTTAAAAACAAATTTATCAGCTGTAAAAAAACCCAGAAGAACGTCTTTGTTCCTAGTGACTGGAGTCCTATGCTCTGGTTTCCACTACTGATTATAGGGTATTGCCCATTTTTGGTGTGAAAGTAAAACAAAAATAGCTCTAAAACATTAAACACATTATAGCACACGCTCAAATAGATGACAGAGGGTATGTAAAGGCACAGGTCTCATTGCCCTTCACAGCATTGCTAAAAATTAGTTGTAAATACTATATATATTATCCCATATGGACCATTTTTCCTAATTTCCTGTCTCTTTCCAGATTGGCTACTCCTTCCTGTAGTAATCCATTACCTCCAGCAGTCATTACACCTTTCCAGAAGAGCAGCAGCAAAGCTTTAGAATATTTAAACTACCAAAAATGTAAATCAACACAGATTGAAACATTATCAAGCACTACTACATTAAATAAAGCTTTCAGATTCTGCTTGTTATAAAGGAAAGGCAAAATCCAGGGGAAACTGCACAACTGAAAGAACAAAAAATAATTAAAAGGAAAAGGTTTGAAGGAGCTATAACCACGGTACCACAATAATCCAAGCTTCCAGTGTCAGGGTCATAATCACAGCGCCCGAGGCTTCTCTCTGTCACACTAGTTTACATCTGCCAGACTGTCACAAGTCTGTGCTTTCAGCGTGTAATTGCATCAGCAAGTGCAATACTCAGTTCTTACCCTGTGGTGACATTTTTATTTATGTATTTAAAACAGGTTCTTCAACAGTTACTCAGTGCTACAAAGGTGAGGCTCTTCTGATGCCTAAAAGCATCACAGTGAAGGATTCAAGCACAGCACGCCACACTGCTTCCAGCACAGTGATCCCCTCCCACTTTTCTTCCCCCTTTAGCAGTAAATCAGTCTACTGAGCATTTTTAAATATAATTTCAGACTTTCCCCCCATGCCAATAGCCTCATTTAGTCTGCCACCTTTAAGAGTGGGATTTTTAACCTGGGGAGTTAAATCTGCATCACTACAGACTCCAACAGGTTCCCCCACTTTGCTGAAGTGTAGATAAAAGTTATTTGCAGTCTTGTGATTAACTCTTCCTTTCAGCTCTTCAGTTGGCTGCCTTTGGCTTTTACCACCAAAGTCAAGCAAACCCTGACAGTTGCTTCACGGGCACTAGACAAATGTTTAACATGTTACATGAGAAAAGGTTAAGTACAAACACAGCTAATAATCTGGGCTCTTTGGAGGTAGTGTCATATCTGAATAAATCTGACAGCACCTCATTGTAGAGGGCAAGAATTTATTATTGTCCAGGTTAAACGCTGTGCTCTTATCCTTTCTGTGGCTATAACATAAGAAAGGCTCTTTGTGTGCTGAAACAAACATTAAAGTGCCAACATACACAAAATGTATAAGGTGTCTGGGGATTATTCTTCAGCAAACAGTTTTAACTTACTTTGGCTTCAGTCTCTCCCCTGTGAAGTGTATACAAATGATGGACGGCACTTTGTGATGATGACCAAGGATGTGTCAGTATTTGAAAAACATGGAAATCATGGCCTAACGTGTCAGTAGTGACCAGCAACATCCCTGGGTAAAAGAAAGAAAAAGAAAACAGAAACACAAAAGCACAACAGATTAATCACTGCAAAGGAAGAAGCTTACCAACGTCCATCTAAAAAAGCTAACGCGGTTTACATTTTGCTTTCTGGAATGAAAGAAAACAATTGCAGAAAATTACTGAATTGAAAGGGATTCACTTCATAAAAACAAGTCAGAACTTCAACTGAAATCATATCAACAGTATGACTAAAGTATTACAATACAAGTCCACAAAAGCCAACTGAAAAATATGGGAATATTCTAACTAAACTTGTGTGACCAATATGAAGCATTAAAGTGATTAATGTTAGAGAAAAACCCCAAAGTACTCTTCCCTGGGAAAGAGCCAGTGTAAAAGAGATGGATGTTTCCACAATAATCATTTCTGGAAGAAGAGCCATTATCAAAACCCAGCCAAAACAACCCATACCAAAAGCAATCCCAAAGAAGCATCTTTCTTACAAATGTACATGAAAGAAACTCTCTGATTTATTGCTTGAAAGGCAGCAAAACAGAGGTGGGAGCTTTCAGGTTAAATATTAAATCAGGTACTACCTTCATTGGAAACGGGTCACTGATAGATGCACTGACACGATTACATTAGATCAGCAGAATCACAGTACCTTACAGAAGCTATTTACTTTTTTCCCCGCTCCGAGTCAGTCCATAACCCAGTTTCTAAACAATTACTAACATATTTAAAGTCAATTTGCCAAAAAAGTTTAAGTTTTTACACAAAAAAATACATACTTTTGTACATATAAGAACAACACGGTGTTGTGGCACAACTTAGGACTGCAGGATACAAACTTTACATTTACTTTTCTGTATAAAGATGTCCATATTATCATGCTTATTAATGCAGTTTAAGAAGTTATCACCTGAAGTAATCCTCCAACATTTAATTAACGTCAAGTATAAAGTGATCATAGTAATTCAATAGCTACATTGAAGCACCTTCTAAATAATTTTCAAGGTATCCAGCTATTAAAGTAAACCAGGAATTCCCACAGAGCTCTGTTGTGTTGATTCTCCTCATAAAACATAATTGAAATCTTCTATCCTTCAGGAAGAGAACTTAGGTCTCCATATTCTCATGACACCTATTCAAATCCAAAGTGTTTTCCTTCCTTGGCAATCCTGGAATCCCCCTTTTCCCCCTAAGCCCAAATAGGAAAATTGTAGCAGCCAAGGCCTTGACCTTCTGGGCCCAACGTCAGTCCCGGGTGCCGCCTCCTCCTCCGAGGCTGAAGCAGGTTTGTGAGCACACGTCTCAGCTCATGGCAGGAAGAGCAGAGTCTTGAAGTCTCCGAGCAGGATAATTCATCATGAATAAGAGTACACCTCGGTTTCTCTTGACCATAACTCTTAGGAAACAAGGACCTCGTGAAGGTAAACAAGTATTTTCAAGACTCTGAGACCCACCAGCAGCAAGGTACAAAATGGGAGAGAGATTCAAATTGCATTTCTGGACAAAATTGCCTACGAGTTTCCTTCTCAGCTTGACCACTGAGCCGGCAGGACAGAGCGCGAGGCCACCCACATCGCACGCAGCCATTTCCTCAAAATCACACAAATGCAAAATCTTAAATCTGACCTCAGCAAGATTCCCTCCAGCAGACATACTTTCACCGTTACAGGCTGCTACTGCGACTCAGAGTGTTAGAAATGAAAGAGAGTTTGTTATGGAGCTAAGAAATCCGCGAGTGCGCTCGGGTATTATGTTTGGGCGGTAAGGCATGTGAGCTGAGGTTGGTCGGGATGTTAATGTTGGCTTAACTGGCAATTTCCTTGATTTGGAGTGACTGTGTTGATAGGAAATACAGCTAAAGTTGCTCAAGTGCAAGTCGGCCAAGTCTTTAGTGTGGGATTATGCACACAATTTGCATGAAGACTGTTCTGAAACATCACAAAATACACTTCCCTTCTAGTGAAGTGTGCGGTCCTCAGTAATATATTGCATTTCCAGTGGAGAGACCTGGAAGCAAACAGGGGGTTGTGTGCTAGAATCAGGCTGCTGCTATTACTGGAATGAGGATATTCCAAAAGACCTAATTCAACAGACTAAGGATTTATTTTCTGTATCCCCACATTTGCCTCTCCTCAGGCCTCAGGTAGCTTTATATAGAAGTTGAGTGTGTTTTTGGTCCTTTTGAGCTCTCACTTATTTCAGATGGAAAACGCCTTTGGAGAAGCTGGAAGAGATGGCAACATATAAGGCTTCTCTCAACAGTGAACAGACAGCCTCAGCAAATCTAGCAGCTTTTTCTTCCCTCAAAGTGCTAGAAGTCTTTTATACATACACAGAGCTGAGTGAACCTAGAGATCTGAGCACAGCATTCTTCATGTGTATCCCATCACATGGCACAGTGCAATGAAGATCGTAAAGAAAAAAAAAAAAATTTAAACGAGCCAAAAATCTGTCTAGAAGCTGGAGACAGAAAGCTGCGTAATAATCACGAGCCAGTGAAAACACAGGATTTACCATTCTGCCTTGTCCATCAAAGCTGTGGGTTGTTTAGCTAACCAGTATCTCGTTTCCAGCGCTGGCTGGAAGCGCAGGTGTCTGCGGACGGTGCAATAAACCCCACCGAAGGCAGACGTGAGATCATTTCACTTTTCCCCTCACAAAGATTTCTTTTTTCTCCCCCATATCTGTAATCATTGCTCACCCCGAGCGAGGCATCGCTGGAGAGCTCGCTTTGGGAACATCCACAACAAGATACACCCCACGGATCCATAAAGCACCCGCTGGTACCCGGTTGTTGTTTGATGACACGCAGCGTATCTGACCGACTGAAGCTGTGACGTGCTGGGGGAGCTGTGGGTCTGAGCAGTTCCCGATGATGTACACAGCCCTTGGTTCCATGTTAATGTGCACTGGCTTTGGGTTTTTGGGGGGTTTTGTGGTTTTTTTGGGTTTGTTTTTGTTGCCCCCCCTTTGCTCACTTGAAGGAGAGGTGAAACAGAATACATTTGTGGGTGGAAAGGAATTGGCTTAAAAATAGAAAGATGGGTGGTATCTGATTTGGCAATTCTGCGTGCCTGAGCTAAAACCCTGCTGTCACTGTTTGGAATAAATGCATTTTACTAGATGAAAGCCGAGGGAAAACAGGCCCTTCGCTTATATAAGTGAGTATTTTTCACTAAGTTAAAGGAGGACCTTTCCCACTCCCATCTGCATTTGAAACACAAAGAGAGACTCGCAGAACTTGTATCAACACAGAGGTCCCAAGGACAATACCACAGCTGTGAAAGAGAATGTGTTTATAAACCAGCATTTTGAAACAACTTTCTTACTACTGTTGTTCAAACAATAAATCACTGATGTTTTACGACGTTTGACTTGGGTTTTAGGGTGGAATTTTCTACCTCTCATTGCTTCACACTGAAGAATCACAGTTTTCAATTATTACAGCTCAGCCATTTCATTTCTCTCTCCCTCTCCCTGCAACAAAAGGCCTCTGCAACACCCCAGCAGAAATCCCTAATCCCAGTAGAGAAACACGAACTGGAATCTCGGCTGTTACCTCACTTTCACTTTCAAGCACAGGAAACTTGAAGTCAGTTTTCTAAAAGACTTTGTGACAGTTTTCCCGAAACGCTGCTTAGACGGAAATATGGGTTAAAGCTGTCACAAGTTCAGTCCAAAATGTTTTCTCTTCTGATGTACTTTATGTATGAATAATCATAGATGAAAAGTGAATAATTCTCAAGGATTTCCTGCTTATTTTTCAAACTGGCATTAATCCCTGTTTAACAGATAACATCTGAAATCAATTGAAAGTCTTGCATACGCAGAACCCAGTGGAAATTTATGTGTAAAGCAGATATTACTTAATACGTATCTCAGTGCAAGAATTCTGATCGTGCTTATCCATCTCAGGAGGGGTGCAGTGAGGTCAGATTAATGACTGCTTTACTGGGTGGTTTTGCAAATCCACAGAGATGATGAAGATGCAGTTTAGAAGGAACAGATATGCTAGGTGAAAATAAATAAATAAATCAATTAGCAAGGCTTTGTTTTACCTGACAGATCCATTTACCTTAATTTACAGCTTCCTACTTTTGATGCATTCTGTTTGGGAAACAACGGGCTCCTTTCAGGATGGAAAGGTTAAAAAGTAGGGAGAATAGATGTAGAAAAGGAAAAACTGGTACAGATGTAGACTGTGGGCTAAGAGCTATTTATGCAGTATCAGAAGACTAAACCAGACTCTGGCCTGGCCATAAACTAAGCCCACGCCCTAAATGAGGTGCCAAGCCACAAAAAGCATTTGCGTCAACTGGGAATACAAGGAAAAGAAGGACTTCTAATTATAGGGCCTGGAAGCGGAAGCCCAGAGTGATTAGGAGTTTAGGCGCTGCTGTATGTTTATCTGGGAGCTTCCTCTCGCTCGCTCTCAGCCCGGGTTTGATAGATGAGGGTTGGCCTAAAGGGTGGGATTGAAGTTGCTGATGGTACACAGAGTTCTCCACGATCCGAAGGAGACGGAGACTGAATACTAAGGCTTCTGTGGCCTTGTAGGAACATAACTCTTTTGAGCTAGGCGTCAGCTGGTTAGCCCAAACGGCCAAATTAGAGAGCAGCAAATCTCCACTGGGTACTTGCTATAAAATCTAGGAAACCTGAGTAGCCAAAGCATCTCCGCCACATCCTATTTATAACACCTATCTAATTGCATAGTTGTTTATTATATGCATACAAATGAGGTACACACAATTTCACCTTGGGTTTGAGTTTCCTGAGTAGCTTCACTTTAAATCAAGCCATCTTTCCGACTAACAGAAGGTTTTTTCCGCCTTCCAAAACAATGTCATTCTGTAATTACACACTGGAGAACTCAACACATTCAAGCTGTGTTGGATTTGTTTTAAAAGCACCAAGGGCACAAATGTTAGGAAAGCAGACACGGAGGCAACATATATTCAGGGATACACTTAATTTTGGAACACGACTCCTCCATTTGGATGCACGCGCAGCCGTGGAGAGACCTGAACGGCCACTGCACAAACACGCTCTTTACGTGAACAGTGAGTAAAAGAATAGGAACCAACTCTCAGGTTTTAATTTTTTTCTTTTTTTTTTTTTTTTAAATCTGAGCACAGATTCCACCACAATTAATACTGTGCTTTGTAGGTTTTCAAATTACAGGACCGGAGAGCTCAGCGGAACCGCGCCGACTTACAGTCGCTCCTGATTCAGTCCATACGCGCTTTGCTCGGAGCTCGGGCTTCTGCATCCTAATGCTACAGATCTCTAACCCACTGCAGCTCTCTTGCAAAAGCAGCCGCGTCCGTCTCTTGTTAAGATGTGACAAAGTCTATATGGTCCACTGTTTTATGAAACATTATGACCTGACCCATGAACAGTAGCTTTATTTATGTACACTTAACCCCTCTGCGAGGCTGATGCTAGTCAAAATAGAGCCAAACATTAGTGCTGCTAAGCCCATGTATACTTCCAAGTGTAACACATATGCCACAGTTATAAAATTTGTTCTCAAAACAACTTAACTAAATAAGGAAAATCTGATTTTAACAACCAAATTCACCACAAAATAAACACGAGTACATAAAGGTATAAAAAATATTTTA
>JANHGN010010442.1:24616-49116 GCA_024605025.1 Megaceryle maxima | reverse complement strand
ATTAACTACTGCACTCCTTTTAATAGAATCCAGCATAAACTCAAAACAGCCTTGCGCTCAGCCTGAACCATTTATCTGAGACAGAAATGTCTTCTTGACAAAAAACAGATCTCCTTTAATAAAAGTAAGGCAGACAGTATTATGCTCTGAGGGAATCCTGTTGCTCTTTTTATATTTATATATAAAAAGAATTCTTCTGTAATACACGTAGATATAAAGACTGAAGAAAATTGATGCCAAATATATGAGGATTAGAACATCAAATTAGCCTTTGTGAAAGCTGGTCTTATAAATAAAAAGCACCGGTGTTAATGACCAGGGGAATTACACATGTAGTTAAAGTTTTATTATGGAATACTCTTTATTCTTTTAGGTTTTTTCTGCTTTAGACCAA
The DNA here is from genome assembly GCA_024605025.1 of Megaceryle maxima. Taxonomy (NCBI): domain Eukaryota; kingdom Metazoa; phylum Chordata; class Aves; order Coraciiformes; family Cerylidae; genus Megaceryle; species Megaceryle maxima. The sequence goes on along the minus strand of JANHGN010010442.1, from coordinate 48,722 downwards.
AGTTTTGCAACAATTCTTGCTCCCGATAAGCATCTTTATTTGGTTCAATTGTTATCAACTTCTTACCAAATGAAAATGAACTTTTGAAACTGCAGCCGTCTGCAGGTTTGGGTTTTTTTTTTTTTTCCCCGAAAATTCCTCTTTAATGCAATAAAAAGTTAATAGGGAACAGGGGAAAAAAAAAAAAAGCACCAATCACATTTTTAAACATAAAAAGATCAACATGTTATCTTATTTTCCTAAGTTATTTTTAAAAATATTTCCTCAAATATTGTCATGTGTTTTGGATGATCTGGGAAAGCAACAGGACGATATCTCATCAATCACGTCGCTCGAGCGAAAGCACTAAGAATCAAGTTTTGTATTTTTAAATGACCACATATTTCTCTGTCAACTATATGTTAGATGTTTAACAGATTTACATTCAGTCACAAAACTGGCGACTTTTGAGAAAGGTCATTATTGCAGCCTACATGTGGGTGGCCTAGCTGATGAATTAATTAAGAATACAGAAACAAAGGTCAAAAGAAAATAATTTTTCTTTAAAACTCAAGCCACTAAACTCTTACACATTTAATTCCAATTACTGAAGAAGAGGACATCTGTACAGCTTTAGCTTTATCCATTTCAACTAATTAACAGATTCAAATAAGTAGTCATTACATCTAACTGAAAAGTTTGCTAACACTTCATTAGAAGGAAGTTTAAACAAGCACACAACCTTGTTAACATATTTTGGTTTACCACAAAGTTACTTGGGCATCTCGCTAATTATTTTTCCTCCCTTTACAAATATATCATGACAGCCAACTTCAATAATTCTACATTCCTTTGCATTTATTTCATTCCTTCATCATTCAATTTTTCATAAAGTACCAACAATTTGAAAGTAGGGGCTATCATGTAACAACTTCTGGGTGTGAGATTTTTCTACAGTATCTGCATTCATAAGATTTAGTAATAATATTTTCCCTACAGATGTAATCCTGAAAAATTACAGTAGAAGATTTCTTGGGGTTTTTAAGGGTGTTTTTTTGCCGTGGTAAGCTGGCATTTCAACCTCTGCCATGGTAGCACAGTGCATTTCATGAAATGCACTGAGTTCCACTTCACGTTCTTTATATTGGCTCTCTCTGAAATGGCAGATGTAATTAAAAAATTAGTGAAAAATTAAAGCTGTAGTTAGTCCTTCTGGCTTACAAAACATGTTGCTTAATCACCCTACTAGCAAATGATCTGGATGTTGGTTTACAAGCACAGAGGAGCTCACTCCATCTTTAGAACCCGTGCTGCTATGCTCAAAGTAAATGGACAAGCACAGGCATCATTACTTTGCACTTTATATATATATCTATATTTTAAAAAACCCTGCTCCCCCCCAAAAAAAAGTGTTTATTTCTCCTTCCAAAGGACATGCTTGCTTGCCTTAAATTTACTGTCATCTTCTTTCATTTTCTTGCTGAAACATATCTCTTCCCTTTTTAACTCTATGTTTATCTTAATGGTGTGTTTTATTGCTTGGAAATTGTTTTCATTGCAAGACTCAAATTCTTAGTTAGGCAGTGCAGGCAAACAGAAATCTTTATTGACTGAAGGAAGTGAAGTATTCCTTTTACATTAGGAGTCTGCAGAAGATAAGAAAATAACTGGTTTCTCCTTCTGAGATCCCCCTCATTTAGACAGAGGCTGGTCACCTCTGAAGCCAGGCACACACGCACGAATATATTTACATAGTTGCCGGCCAAATCTCTGATGAAAGGGATGCAAGGCCTTCAAACTCTTAATTCAGTCTGGAAAAGCCTTGGTAGGCATTACTAATTCTTGGGGTTTCCCAGTCCGTTTAGGAAGAGTGATGCTGGTAATGGGCATAGCCACCCAGCAGCATCCCCATCCAGCAGACGTGCTCCAAAGCCGGCACCTTCATCACGGAGGAAGCAGGAATGCCACTAAGTGTTTCTTTGCACCCACCCAGACCTCTTATTTCCCACCTGGAATCTGAAAACTGGGATGCTAAACCAGTAACTTTAGAAAAATCACTGCTGCCCAGCGTTGAGAAAACGGAGAAGCAGCCACAGAAGGTGTTGGCTGCACCGCTGTGCGACAGTCGCCTTCTCCAACAGGAGAAGCTCGTCACTCAGCTCAGTCCCTCATCTACTGCAACCAAAGCGTCGGTCACAACGTCGTTTGGATGCCTACTACCAGCAAACCCATTTGCTAGCAAAGACTAGAATCATTTCAGAGATTAACACAAGGAGGAAGAACCGACGTAGCTCGGTCATCCCCATTCCAAATCGGCACGAAGCTTAAGCGCGAGTTTGTGCTGCAGCGTGTGAGCAATCACATTTAGCTCTGTGAGATTCCTCACATCATTTAAAGGTCAGACTTGCTAAAGTGCTTTTCTGAACTGAAGCTTCACTCAATTACACTGTAAAAAACCAGCCAGGACGACCCAGCTAGTACAAGTAGGTGCTGTCCAAACTAGCATGTCACTCCTGGCAGGCTCGCCAGCCTCTGCCAGCGCGCACACACCCGATCCCTGCCAGGCTCCTTGGGACAAGGCGATTGACACAACTGCCAAAAGCCAAATCTGCCACGGTCAGATGAGGCTGCGTGCACAAAATCTTGGGGTTCCCACCTGGCAGTGGAAATACAGTGATGGACAGGAACTCCGTGGGGACTGCGAGCGGCCACGACACGCCTGACACAAGGAGGTTCTGTACCAGGGGAGTGCTAAATGACAGTCATTAGACCATGTACAGAGTGTATTGACTTTAATCAACTCTCTCTTTCCTAGGTAAACTTTAATATAAGAAAAGACTGTTAAAAAGTCTTCTGTACCATTAAAATCTAACAATGTAAAAGAAAGTATGTTTTTCTGGGAAAAAAAGCTATGTTAATTCTGAAAGCAAGTCTCAGCACTGAAAATAAATTATTCATTTAGTAGCATTTTAAAACTTCAGATCACAAAAATATGAATGCAAGATGTACAATTAGGGTATCTAACTTAGAGCCTTTCCCTAGAGATTCAAGGCAAAAATTTACTACGAGTGATGGCTTATTTATGTTACAGCAGCAGTATTTGGACAAGGCAAGCGTTATCATTTTAACAACTACTTTTCCATAGTGCCCTTTAGGCTTGATAGCTCCCTGCTATTGTTAAGGTCAGAGGACAAGTTCATAAAACCTCTAAATCATACATAACTAGAATTAAAATCCTAAAATATATCATTCTTTTTTCCCCTAGGCCTATGCAGAAGAATCAAAGCACAGACAGTGACCATCAGAAATAATGACTGCATTAAACGAGGCTTCATCAGAAATTTATGAATCTCCTTTCCTTTTTTTTTTTTGTCTTGTTTTGTTTTCCTGGCAGTATACAAAGATTCAGAAAGACATTTTTGTCCTCAGTAAAGAAAACCAAAATGCAGCTCTCAACAGACATTTTAACATAAGGTGTTAAGTAAAATAAATTCCTCTTTCCAATTTTGTTTTTTCCCCCCTTTTTTTCTTTTCTTTTAATCTTGCAAGATAAGACCTATAATGCTATATGAACAATCCCCTGTCAGGCTCACACTACTTGCATAGGTACTTCCAAAACTAATTCTCAGGAACTCCTGCAGCTCAACCAGCCTGCTGGGGTTTTTGTTTGCTTGGTTTGTTTTCGAGTAAACCATTTTACTTTCCACTCAGGTAAGAAAAGAAAATAGCTTGACTACTGATTTGTCATTAATAGCTTACTAACTTACCTGCAATGAGCATCATAGAGGTGGGGGAAACGAGATAAAAGAGACTGTATTTTCTTTTTTAAATTCAATAAATGTGAATGTTAGGAAACAAACAAACAAAAAGCTTACAAACTAGTCACAGCGTAATGAAGTGTATGGGAGACCTGCAGACACACCAATACCAGGACCAGGCAGTTAAAAATGAAATGAAACTAGCAAAGCAGCTATGGCTATCTTCTGTCATACAGAACACCACAGCAGCCTCAGGTCTGTGTGATAATAGTACGGATTTTTCAATAAATGCTTTTGCCTGGCGCGCTGCGCCGGAGGACTTCAGTAAAACAGTACATATGCCTCACAAAACAGCATTGGGCTTGACTACATTTTAGTTTTGAAACTGCTGTAAAATACTTTAAAAAAAAGCTTTAAAAAAAAAGCTTTCCTACTTAATATCCAACTCCACCCATCATCTTTTTCAAAACTGGAATTCAACAATTCACCGTATTTCTAGACGATCAATTTTTCAAGGCACACTAGGTATTAATAAATATGATCAGACTGCACACACATTTCAACTGATCAGCATAAATCAGCGTCAGTTATGAACAAGTGTCAGAGAGACAAAATGTGACACTTCACACTTGGTGTTGTCAAAGTGTCACATAAATACGCTCTAAGGACAATATATATATTGGCTTAATTTCAGTCCCAAATAGGACTTCGTCGCAGCTGCGTGTGCCTGCAAAGGTTTTTGACCTGGCAAAAATCCAATCTATTTTTCATTCTCAAAAGCATAAAAATACATTTTGCTAAGCTTTTTGTGAAGATGAATGCACATACTGTTTCTGTGCAGACTCTATTACCTGCCCTTCTGCAACTGTCTCTGTATCAATGATCGTGATGATCCCAGGCACCAGAGGACTTCGACGAATGTTGCTATGAGCTAAAATTTCTTCTTCAGTTGCTCCTGAAGGCAGCGTCCCTGTCAGCTGTGTAACTACTTTCCCCACCATTGTAAGTCCAGTCTTTATTGTCTACAAAAAGAAAAGAGAACCAGTAAATAACGTTTAGGGCTGTTTTGTGGATCTATCTTGAATTTTTTCTCAACACGATTAATGTAGCGAGACTGTATGCACCAGAAACACACAAACCCAATGTTTTTTGTAAGTGATGGAAAGCTGCAAGAGGCTGTAACAGAAGTAGCTTGGAAAAAATTAGCATTCTATCGGTTTGAAGTATTCACCTATATTTTGGAATTAAAAGCTTCCAAAACATTCCTGAAAAAAAAATAACTTTTAATGTTGTCTAAACATTACAGTTTTTTAACTTTGTTATTTACTCATTCCAAGAGGCCCTGAGCACAGAGTTAGAAGAATCAAATGATGAAGCCAAATACTTCTAGCCCCTAACAGTTACTGCTGAAAGAATTGTCTTCTGCAGAAGTGCAAGAGACAAGGAGTTTTGCCTTTGATAGACATGACGGGCACATTCGTTTGTTCCTCAGAAAATCTGCCTTTTGCAGCATTAAAACTGAACATGGAACTCACACTCAGCAAGATTCAAACCACCATCCTCAAGGTACTAGAGTGGACACCCCTGTACGACGGACACGCACATCCCAGCACAAATAATGGGACTTGCCACAGCCTGAATGTTTTCCAGGCGGGGGTTTGAAAAGATGTATTGCAGCAGCTTTTATCATCTAGAGATGCTGAAGATTGTTTTTATGTTGTTTTATTTTATGTGGAGAAGGAGGGACAGCACACACAGTAGGAGAGCTACAGCTTTAAAGGAAAACAATCCAAACTACAACTTTAAATATTTTCTCCTTGAATCAAGGACTGTGCCTTATTTGCCTATAAAGAACTGAGCAGATTTATTATGCCATATAAATAAGAAATAGCAATAGAGATCAGAATGGAATGACACTATAACAAGCCAATTCTTAACTAAAAAGACAAGCTAAGCTGCCTGCTAAATTGAAAAGGAAGAAAAAAAAGAAATGAAACCAACCTGTACGTATCACAGGCTGAAACCAAGAAGCAGCCACAAATCAATTGCAACTGCTTTGTTTAGTGCTAAAATCTCAAACTGCAGTGATTAGAAAACACATTAGTGTTCATCAATTAGCAGCCAAACGTTTGTTTTAATAATTCATAGGAAATGACTTACACAAAGTCTGTTAGTGTGTTGTCAGGAAAACCTCTGAAGGGCCAACAGAATTAGGCGCCACACTGTATCGATGGCAATACCCAGCCAGGAAGCCTGATTAACCTCTGAGATGCCTCTGCTGATGGACCTACCCCATTAATGCTAATGGAGATACTACCACTTAAAATCGAGCCGTGCCTTTTTCATAGGAATGTCTTTGGGGTTTAAAGTCTTTAGTAATATCCTGCCATTTGTTTCTTATTACTTCTTTTTATACTCAGATACGACAAGTGAGAAGAAAACAAATTTTAATAGTGGCAAATTCAGAAGATTGAAAAAAAAAAAAAAAACCATAAAGAGGCTAATGATATCCAAGGAATAGACCTAAAATAGAACCAACAGCATCACAAGAATGCATTTCAGCAGACACTTCCCTTACAAAAAAACAACAGGCAGTTTTCTGGCCAATAGCTTAAATGGTATAAAACACACTGGCAGTTTATACAGCAGGAAGGAGAAAGCAGTACAGAAGTATTCTATGGCAAAATACCTCTGCTAGATAAAAGACTCAAGAATTGTAATTGACCTGTTTTAGAAAATATCTTTCATATTAAACTAGAGAAACTGGATGACAAATGCCAAGTGTAAATTTACAGCTCTCTAGAAAAAAAAAAAAAAAAAAATTAACATGCTTATCTAGCAAAATGAATTACTGGTGCATGCTGGACTGTGACTGCAGGACTAGTAATAGGTGTACAGAGATGTGGCCGAGGCCATTAGCTCAGAAATATCAGTGTGAAACCATTACAGCACTTACTTCTTTGTGCTATGTGTATATTTGCAAAAACTCGTCTGGTAATCTTTAACCTTTCCCATGCCATATCAGCTGTCCCCTCCATCCATTAGAGCTAATGACCTTGCTCTCACATAAGCTGTTAGTACTCATTAAGAAGTTATCAGGTAACAAGAGAAAACAGATGCAGCCTTTGCTAAATCACTTTACCACTATAGGATTAAAAGATATGGAGAAAGAATCAACCAAAGAAGTTATAAGGTGAGAAGAACTTGGTTTATAATTTGATGCTAGACATTTGACAGACCAAATGCATTTTAAATTAAATAGGTTAAAGTTTGCACTGTCCCAGGTCCTTTGTCATCGATGGGAACCTGCCAATGCAAACTCATTGAAATTTTATTAGAAATAAAATTAAAATACTTGATGCGGGTCCTTTTGAAAGCAAGGATGCACATTATGCAAACACAGAAATTATTTGGATGTTCACACGTCCCCTACCTACTAAAAATAAGACTGTACACATTCATTAAATATATGCCTTTCTTTATATTTGAATTAAAATGAATGTATGTATTCATTTAATTGAAAAGTAAGTAAAATTTAATTAGATGAGAAAATTAAAATGCATCACTCAGTGCCTGTTAGGCTGTTTTATTCCAACAAAAGTCATATCCTTTTAGTGACAAAACAATATACTGTTCTTGTTTCTCATAATAAATACATTTTACAGGGTTTATTTGTTTACAAAGGAAAAAGTCTACAGAAAGTGGAGAGATGAAAAAGATACGCCTTGGGAACCAACAATATGAAAGCCTCCTGGTTCATTTGAACAAAATGAAGATCCAATCAATTATAGATTCAAGTTCAAACTAAATGTTTGTTGAAATTCTTGTGCTTTGCAAAGATGTTTCCCTTTCCTGCTCTTGCCACATACTCTGAAAGGAGGTCGGGGAGGGAAAAACCTGTTAGTAAATTAATCTTAAAGAGCAGGGCAGGCTTGACCATGGAGACATAAGAACATCTTTTCCTATTTCCCCTTCCTTGACACATCCAAAATGGATAATTAGGGATAATTATAACAACCAACTCCACATTTGGATGCTTATCTCAAACCAAGCACCTGAATATTCTCCCATCACTAATACTGTTATGTGAAAGATATTCTACATCCATTCTACTGTGTTTGTTCAGCTGGAGTGAAAAGAATCTTTATCCCATAAGGAACAACATCTTCATTCTTCCAAACGTATCAATTTCTATCTTTGATAAATATTAAGCTAAATTAGAATATTGACACATTTTCTCTTTCCAGAAATTTTCTGCTTGGTTAAATTACAGAAATTATCAGAGCTCTTCAGAACATGAACAGTGAGAAAGCTTCCAAACAAGTGTGAGGAAATGCAAATGAAGAGACTGAGCTCGAAAAAAAGGCCTGTGTTTCTCCAGCAACAGCAGAAAGCAATGCTCTTACAAGATGCATCTAAGGAGAAACATGAGGAAGTGCAGTGTTCAAAATAAAATCCTTCTAGAATTATAAAGTGAAATGAGAAGATGACCTAAAGGAATTCTTCACGTTACCAGAATAACAAGCGTTTTGGCACCACTAAACACCGCGCTCCAACATGACCACAACATTTATACCTCAGTATTCTTGGTTAACAGGGGAGCTTCTGACTCCTGGATTATTTGATTGAGGAGGAAATTTATTTGCTGCATTAAGTACAGTACACAGCAGAACATTACGCTGAGAACAAACCCACCGTTCACTACCAGGACATTCCAGAGCATTTCTCCAGGGAAATACCATTAAAGCAAACATTCTGTACAGCCACGGAGACCTTCTACAGAGGATCTGCAAGATAATTCTCAAAAGTGACCCTGTTGAAATGACTCTTTGCTCTCAGCTTTATCTTTCTCCTTTATACGAAGGTTCTTTCACTTCCTTCAATAAGAAATTGGAACTCCAGCAGAGAAAAGGCTGTAACCCAAGATAATCTGACACAAGAAGATCTTTTATGGAACCACTTTGAACCAAAAAGCAGCAGTTTCGGGAACAGAAAAGGACATCCACTTTCAAAAAGGTTAATACCTCTGCTGATCAAAGCAAATGAATTACAAACCATTGCAGGCTGATAAGATATAATGGCAGTAAAGGTTTATAAATGAAGACTGACTTAAGCAAGGAGTAAAGTTTATGGTGAGGTAATGAGATGGACAAAGAGCAACAGATACTTGGAGTAGGTATTTGCCAATAAAGAAGTCAGCATTTCCGTTATCAGAGATGAAAACTTGCTAGACAGTAAGCCAAGATTCAGTGAAATAGGTAATAAGTTAAACATTTCAGATTTAGTGTTGCACACTCAGACATGAAAAACAAATTAATACAGTAAAGCTGAGATATACTCCAGAGCCAAACAGTGCAAATACTTAAAACTGTATTAATCCTGTCTATTTTAGTAACATCTACCAGCCATTTGAGAGCAAGAGCAACATGGTAAGCAAAATATAAAGTAAAATAGAGATTGTTCCCTTATGATTATCCATTTTCCTAACTTTCACTGTTCCCTTATCTTTGTACAGAGGCTAACAACCTGTCCTTTCCTACAAACACATTTTATCTTCACTATCTAGCCACATGATGAGCCATAACTACTTCAGCTTTTGTGTATGTTCAGCTTAATGTGGACATTTCTGGATTATGATCCTTGGCTGGCACTACTCAGCAGGTAAGGTCATCACCTTGGTCCCTGATGGCTTTAAAACCTAGCTAGCCATGGTCTTCAGGGTTATAAAAGTCAGCCTCCTCTTTAGAATTTTTTTTTTTTTTTAGCCTGACAAAGAAAGTGAAACAGAATAGTGCTTAGGCTTCGATGCCCACTAGAATGCTTTGACAATCATTATAAGGTTTAAGAAAGCCTTGTTCTTCTTCAGCCAAGAGCAGGCTCAGCTTTGGTGGTAGAGTGATCTGTTTGCAAGATTTTACCACATCTGACTCTAACTCTGGCCGATCACACTAAGCCAGTTGTTTTTTCAAACCTATCTGTGCTATAAAAGAAAAAAAATGATGAAAGTATGCAGAGATACAGCAAATTTCAGATGTCTTCAGAAGCACAGCAGTTCAAGCTCTCCTCAGCAATGTAAAAAACTGTGATTTTTCTCCTCCTCCAGCCACAGTCAGACTGTGTCCAAAGCTATGCTGATGGAATATGTTTGTTTTTCTGTTTTGTTTTCACATGAAATGGCATGCCCTAGGTCTCTCTTTGTGGGTTCTTGTAACTGTTGTTTTCTCCAGTGACGCTGAGCTTTCTGTCCTGTGCTGTCATTTAATTCCTATTATTAGATTTGTTTTGTTGTGCGTATCAGAAATGAAAAGGCTGGTGGTTACAAGGAAAGCTTGTAATCAGCACGGAGTTTGCCAGACAATGCCAAAACTCATTCTGTGTGTGTGTGTGCATGCGTGTGAGAAAAAGAAATTACTCGGTAAAATGCTGCAGGAAAGTCCTCAAGGAAAGGAGCAGGATGGGGAGGGGGGGAAACAGTAAAACAACAGTTCTGCATGCTCTTTGGCTTGCTTAAGACTTCTCCAAGCCATGGGCTTCTTTTGATACTATGAAAACCCAGACATTTCTCTGAACACAGAAGGATACTGTAATGTCAGCTGGACTAAGAAAACTAGGCAATGGAACCTCTATGTCAACAGTTGTGAATAAGCTCTAACCTTCAAAGAAAGCTGCCAGGTAATTAATTAGCTCCAGACCCAAGCTGTCATCCTTCAGAGAGATTAAAACATATAATGCTAGTGTGATTGAGGCCAAAAAGCACCAAGCACTTGTGAAGTCAGTTTTCATGATGCTAAAACACGAGTAATTCAAAATGTTGGTTTCTAAGCCTGTAACCTTGTAACACTCTGAATAGCCATTAGAAAAATCCATTTTACTACGATTTCCCTAGAACAGAGGCTGCTCATATGAATAGCTGGTTGTAATAAAGAGTTTGGTTGGTTTGTTGGGGTTCTTTTTTTAACAAATTACTTCAGAAAGATCCCGAGTTCTCCTTTGTGAGAGCATTGGCTACTCTGAGATGTGCAGGATCAGGACCACAGGCACAGTGCTCGGCATGTTTCTTACTGTGTTTTCCTCTTCTGTGAAGGGGGGGCTGGGGCGATGACACACAGTCCAATTCAGCAGGGAAACCTAATAATTATCCTACACGATAACCTCTCCCAACAGCAGATGATGTACTCACTTTGGCAGCACTAATGACTGTGGCAGTGTAAGACTGAATGTTGTCTCCACAGGCTCCACCACGGGATTGATGGCATCGGATCAGCTACAAGAAGAAAGACAGCAACCAAGCAACTACTATTAAACTACACAAACCCATAACCCATTACCATAGCTCTTATTTATCATGTACAGTGGTGTGTTTTTTCCTCCAAATAGCAAAAAGCCCTGCTGAGACACTTAACCCCTTTTTATAATCTTCTGGGTGCCACCCAGACTGTCGCGTACTCAACCCCAGTTTTCAATTACAAGATGAGTAGTCACTAAGAATTCATAAACTTTGAAATGGTGGGATTTTTGGTCTGGCAGCAATACCACAAATAAATTTAAATAAATATAATCAAAAGCTTTAGCCATGTATATGTAACATTAAATATCAGACATTCTAAGAATCCGAGTGTGGCTTTGCCCTCTTTTTTTATGACTGGCAAGCAAAGAAATGACAAAGGAAAAGAGCTACTTTAAACTTTACATTTAGTAGATTAAAGGAATGTACAAGGGGTTTACTCTATATTGCCTTCCTTCAGAAGTAATAAATCAAAACAAGACTCTTCTACCTGCCATCAGCCTACAAATGCAGTTTTTGCCTTTGAACTCTTAATTAACAATAGATTCTGTGCTTCTGACTAAATAAAATGTCAAAAAACTATAGATATTTGGTGCTTGTGCACAGAATGTGTTGGCTGTTTAAGTGTTTAGCTAAAGGAAAATTAAAAATCACCGTAAGAAGAATTTGTTTCTAGAGGCTTTCCTTTCCTACTTTTATATATATGTAAGTACCTAAATATAGTTAAACTCGGGAGAAAAAGGAAGTCCCGCAGTGAATTAACAGGGGACACACGAGCCATTTGAATTCCTGTAGTGATATCATTCTTTTGCTGATCAGTGGGTTATATTTTTGGCAGCAGTACTTTTTAAATCCCAGGCTGACTGGTGAAGCTTTAGCAAGCCACATCAGTGTGGCATTAAAGGCAAGGCAGGCCTGACTTCGGAGAGAAATCAGTTGTGCTTGAAAAGATTTAACAGATACATTTCTAAAGTCTGCCTCTGATAATTTCTGGTTCAGCTCTTGAAACAGCTATGCCAGTCACAGGTGGAGAGGAGAAAAAACATCTGCTTTGAAATAAAAATAGGGCATTAGAAGTTGAATTTAAAGTTTTCAAAGACTTCAAGCTTTAAATACACAGACACTTCTCTGGCCTAGGGCTGGGTAAGAACAGTGGTAATTGTTCTGCCTGGGGTTTTCTTCTTTTGCCTCTAGAAATAAGAACAATTATTTCAACATTTCACTTTTTTTTTTCCCCCCCTGGAGCCTAACAATTTCAGCATTAACCAATGGTCCTTTTAATGTTATTTCCTAATTTTCAAAGTGCACTGCTGTGCTGTTTCAACCAAAGCCACTGGCTCTGTCCAGCCTCAGTTTCCCCAGCCAGGAGTCCTCGCTTGCCTTTCAGAGAGTCTCTAACTCAGTGCTTTAAACTTCTTAAATGCAAGATGAGTTGACTATTGAGTCACCTCACTGAAAACACATTCTCTCTTCTCTGCCTATGCTACTTATATAATTATGCCCCTCAAGCTCACGAGCTTAAGTCAAACGTGCAGAACAAACACCAAAGCACCACCAGTGTGGGTCAAAGATTAAGTCTGGCATTGTTAGGCTTTTTTTGTGAGACTGCCTTTCTTTTTTTCCCCCCTCTCTTTATATATATACATATATATATACACACATAAATAAACACACAAAAGCTGGAATGAAATCTAAAGAAGATTTCTGAAATTAAACTTTCTGAAATTAAACCTTTCCTTACCTTATTTTCTGCATAAGCAAGCCAACGGCTTCCAAGAGCAATAGGATTCATGTTTGGCCCTGGACAAGGATAGCAGCCTGAAAAGTTTTAAAAGGCAACATTAAGATATTTCTTAATGACTTCTTACAAAGAATTCTATTTATTGCCAGGAAAACAAAAAGTCTAAACAAAAACCTCTCAATTGCTAGTATCACTCAGTAAATGCTTGCATTTTTGTTCCTAGAGATAAGACTGTGGTTAGATGAGCTATTCTGAGCAGTTGATTATGTGTAAATACTTCTTAAGTCTGCATTTTTTTAATGCCATTTTGATAGAGTGGAGTGAAGGCAATATTCAAGTTTGTTCTGTATCTTCACATTTCAATTGGTGACCTTCTATTGGTCAAAAGTTTCAGTTTGCTCCAAGCTCTGCTAGATTTTTGTGGTACAAAAAGGTGCAGTGTGCTTTGGTTTGTTTGTTTTGAATAATTCTATACATAAGCCCTTAGCCTCTCTAAATCCTTCTGCACACACCTAGCTTCACACAGCAAGAGTACTCTTAATTCCTTTAAAATAAGTGTCAAAGTTTCCATTGTTCATCTGCTTTTCATTACCTTTATATTATCATTAACAATGGCTATGTAGATATGCATAGAGATGAATATAAAATGGAGAACTATTCCTGAGGATTAAAAGGTGAAAATATCTGTAATAGAAAGCAACTGAAAATAGCTGTGAATGAAAATAGGGCAAGGCTTAAAATTAATCAGGCCCATACAGAAATGCAATCTCACACCTATGTCTTGAGTTTAAGAAAACAAAACAACGAACCAAACAAAACTAAAAAAACAAAAAACCCCAACCAAATAATAATAAGAAAAAAACAACTCAAAACCAGCAGCTAAGAACAGAATTAACTATTAAAATGAAAAATCCACAGTTTTAGATTACTGAAAACAATTAGATAATGCTTACACATAAATGAAAAGCTTAAGTAATCTACAATTAAAAGTAGCAGGGTGACCCTCACCCTAATTACTCTTACTGTCCTATTTCCATGTCCTGTTTCCCCTCCTTTGTTTTTTGGCAATTTAGATATAAGCTTTTTTGGGTGGATGGCTGCTCCTTCTACATGTAACCCTTGCCTACGTTTGGCACTCAAATCCTACTGATGTATCTGAACTTTAGCATCGGAGCCTGACGCTGCAAGTGTCCGTGCTGGTGGTGCCAGCAGGCTGATTTCAGTGGGATCCTTTGTCAAGGGAACAGTCTGAAACTTCAGACAGTGAAGTCACACGGATGAAGCCACAAAGTTCTTCACTGATTAGAGCCCTGATAACAAGATTTGAGTGTTCAGACCTATGTTAGTAAACCAGGACCCGTCAGCCACATGCATAATGCCGTTTACTAGACCTAAATCCCTCGTGGTGCACTAAAACATATATAAAAAAAGATATATTGCATAAGTGGAGAGAGAATGGGGGAAGGAGGGGACTATCAAGCAAATAGTTAATCTCTGTTTTCATCAGTTCTTAGGCTAATATAGACAATTTAGTAATTCATATTCTGTCACTGGTTGGCTAAGAAACAAAACATTTTATAACTTACAGACATGTGTGTCTCATTTAAAGGAGCCCTGGATTGCTGATCCTGTATCCCAGGCAGAAGCAGCACTGGGATCAGGCAAAGAGCATTTGAGAGGAACACATATAACCAACGACTGCAATTTATTGCAGAAAATCCTACACTGCATTCTGGGAAGCAACATAAAAAAAAAAAAAAAGAAAACACACAGCTAGCTAAGCTTCGATTTCCCCGAAGTCTCTTGTGTCAGACTCTTGATACTGACCTGCCAACCAGGGAGAAAAAGCAAATCTATTCACTGCCTTTTTTTACAAGTATCAGGGTCTTTTCGACAGGCCTCCCATTAATCAGGAACATTTAGTGAGGACAAGAGAGGGGTTTTTAAGTTTAATGGCATTATTTTCAAGGCTTGCAAAATGGTGAAAGAAGTGTACTGGAGGGTGTTAACTAAAGTATGGAGGTGTAAGTTTAAACTGACATTTGACAACACTTCAAGACGTATTTGATGGCATTTTGGTGGGCACGTGCAGAAACAGCTGCTATATTGTTTGTGGTGTCGAAGATAAACAGCTCTTTCATTTTTTTAGAGCAGAGCAGAGAGGGTATTGCAAAATTCAAAAGATCCCAGCAAGCTATTTCAGAGGTCATAAAGCAATGGAAGGAGAAAAGCAGCAATTCATTCAATTAAATCCATCTCAGGCCAGGAAAGCAAAACCAAGTGAATATTTTGCAAGGTCTTATCACTGCCTTGATCTCAGGAAGGAAAACGAATTCTGAAGAGATGATGCCACAATTGTTATTGCATTCCAGAAGCACATAAAATGTGGGTAGCCAGAGCCTCTTAAGGGGAAAAAAAAAAAAAAAAAAAAAAAAAAAGGTTGTAAATACAACCCTAGGCTGTAAATACAAACGTGTTCTTCCAATGACATTATAGATCAGGACCAGTAAGGTTTTCATGCTCACTTCTGCTTCGGCAATTCTTACCTGGGTCAGTAAAGACATTCTGGTCCCCCAAGCTTTTATTTATTTTTCTTCTCTTTTATGTATAAAATAGAGCATTAAATGTTGTCAGGTGATACCCCCCCATCATAAAAATCTCTACAGTGACTTCAGAATCAATCATGTGCATTTCCCAGACTCTTGCAAGCACCTCATAACATCCTTGAGCGGCAAACAGGAGGAGTGTCAGCCAACAGATGCACTGCAACAACAAAACCCCAGCAGTTCAGCAACTCCTGACAATAAAGGAAGGTCTTGCTTGGAAAGGGAGTTGATCTCAATTACTTCAGTGAACTGAAGTAAATGAAGAACTCCAAAAAGTATTATTCTTCTAATCAAACAAAATGTGTGAAGTTGTCTTCAAAAAGCTGCAACTGTTTACACCAAACCTGCTGTAGGTAGTTTAGTCCCTGTACTGGTCTCAGTCAATCAGACACAGCTCCACACACAAATCAGCCAATTCTAATAATAGCCTCTAGAGAGGTCAACAATTCAACTCGATACTAAACTCTACTCTCTGATACAAAAAACAGCGTAAAAAAAACCAAAACAGAGCTATTTCCTCCTTTTCTTTTCTTTGCAAGTCTCTGCATTTTGGGCTCATGCAGCAGCCCGAGGATAAACAAAGGGTTATACTTTATGGGAAGGAAAAGCAAATTGTTTTTCTGCTTTCCAAAAAACAGCTGGAGTCAGCAGAACATCATCTACCAGGCAAATGAAAAGACAGACACAGCGTGACCTATCAAGCTCGGCCATCCAATCGCTACCAGCCTAACTCTCTTAAAGATTAACTTCTATTTCTATTAAACTTCAAAACAACTGAGGAAAAATCCATTCTAAGCAACAACAGCAGCAATTTTAGCATGTTTACAATAGGAATGAACACAATGAGAATGCAGAACTAACTGTCAAGATGACCAAAGTTTCCAAGTTTTAATGATAGTACGGAGAGGTCATCCAAGAAAAGATCACTTGAGAGAAGTCCTTCCAAAAGTACAGCAAATCAAGCAAGTACTAAAAAACATCTGATCTTAGAATCAGCTTTACCGGGACTATCACCCACAAAAACAGAGGTGAAAACCTACTGGCAACTACTGAAAAAGTTTCTAAGCAGACAGCTGCTCTCTCCCTTCGCGCTTTAAGGACACGCAGAGGGAATGCACTGCTTCAAAGCTATGAAAAGGCAAAAGCAGAAAAATACTATTTTGAAAGTCTGAAGTACAAATATTTCTGCTCACTTGACCAAGTTCCTACGCCCAAGAACGCCAACTGGTACCAGGCTAAGCAACACTGATGAGTAAGAAATGGGCTCCAGGTTCCCTCCAAACAACAAGGATTTCACAGGCAGCAAGCACCCCGCTACCTCATATTCTGAGCCTTGCTTTTCCCATTTCCAAGATGCAAGTGTTACCTACATCAAAATTATACTGCTGGTTAATTCTTTAGCATTACAGTTTTTTAGATTCTTCCCTTTTTTTCATAGCTGAGGTAAAAAATGATTGTCTGAAATATAGCTTGGGATTATTTGGATTCAAAGATGGTTTTGGCTTACTTGCTGCCGTGCTCACTTTATATATTTGGTTTTACTAAGAATACAGAATCCTACAAGCTACTTAAAGTTCTCCGAAGAGCTATACAAATGTTTGCTTAATGAGTGAGCACAGAGGAGGCATATTTATTACCCATTAATTTTATGACAATCTCTACCAGCCTTTGTAGATTCATAGCTCTATGCCCATAACAAACCTAATCACCTCCTCTACTCATCTCTGAAAATTCACAAAAACATCCCCTTGTCTGGCTCTGGAACTTTCCATTGGTCTGTGCTCCGACAGAAAACTAAGACTCCAGTCCTTTATTCAAATTGTTTTCAAAAAGCTCATCCTCTAGCTTCAGTAATGGCAGTGTCAAGACACAGAGAGCAGCCAAGAAGAGAAAAGCAACACATTCCTCCCCTCCCACTTAGCTTTTAAACAAACAGTGCATTGGGAAAATACTGTTAAGAGGAACAGGGCCATTGAAAGTCATGTCAACTATAACAGAGATAAGCCAATAAATCACAAAACACGCCACTAGTAAAACTTGAACCATTGCTATTGGGGCAGCTTTTCATCAGGCTCCAAAGCTTTTTCATAAGGGAAGGACAACAACAACAAAAAGTAAATATATATATATATGTGTGAGTATATACATGAATCCAACAGCCCAGTATGGGATGGAGAGTTGGGATTAGACACTGCAGGGATTTCTGCTATCCATAAGAACTTGGCAGGTTGCTGCTTCCCACCCAGGCACACAATCTATGGAATCCCCCAGGCAATGGAAAGTCTACAGGCATCTAAGCTTTCAACAGCTCAGTTCAGTTCTTCAGGAGGACCAGGGCTGTGCATCTGTCACCCACAATGCTGCTACAAGTGCAAGTGGTATCTTCAGGTGTGCTCTATCCCCGTGCCCTTTGCATTCAGAAGGTATGGATGATGGACTCTGTGTATATACCAAACAGAACAGATCCAGCACGACCTGCTCAAAAGAAACACACAATGCGGAAGGAGCACCAGTGTTCCAACAACCCTCAGAAAGGAGCATTATCAGAGTTAAAGTTGTAAGTTTTTTGCTTGGTCCTTCTTTAGAAACATCCCACACAGCCTGAATGGCACCAGTAATGAAGAGCTAAAGACAATCTGATCACAGCAAAGTATTCAGACCCAAGCACGCACGGGACGGCAACGATTCTCTCCAGAAAAATCTGACACTGGCTGTCAGAACTCATCTGAGCTAAGTCAGGACTTATTTTCCGTTTACATGACGATGTACTCCTAACAGGCTATAGCTCCTCACCCAGAGTCCAGCTGTATTTCCTTCTCCAGACCTTGCTAAAACGTGCTGTAAAATGACACGGGGTAAATGGCTGCAAATTAATGTGCGAATGAATGAAGCGAAGGGAATGAAAAAGTCAAATCTGAAGCATCCAGACCAACACTGCTTTTCTTCACACACACCCCACCATGCTTATCTTAAGACACTCCTGGTTGTTTTTTTTAATTTCACAGCATACTGTAAGAACTCTTATTCTCTACACCTAGCATTTTTATAGCCCAGAAAAAAACCCAACCCACCAACCCAACCCAACCCAAGAAAAAAAACCCCCACAACTGTTTGTGATATTTGCCAGGCTTTCAGCCCCTCTATCTTGACTTTGGGTTTACTTTTTATTGAAAGCCACTTTAGTAAGCTCTTTTCTGTCTTTTCTTTCTTCCTCCCTGTCAGTTTAAGAGGAAAACTTCCTTTTCCCATAATTTTCACTGCTTCTTTTTTCCCCAATTTTCTCCAATTTCCTCTGCTTTGATACATAACTCATTGTCTTTTGACATCAGTTTTAAGAACTATCCTCATAATTACTGGAACTGATTTTAATGGCTATTCCCCAGCTTGCATCTGTGAGGAATGCATACTAGCGTTGGCCAGATTTATTTCAAGCTGCTTGTCTGTGTGTTTACACAGTATGTGGCCATAGGCAGTAGTATTATAAAATCTCCTTCAGATTTTGTCTCTAATCCCAAACCATGGTTAAAATAATAGAATAAATCACATCCCTTTTGAGTGTGATAAATATGACATTGGGACAGGACAGTCAGCAAACCCAAGAACATTGGTCAAGGCAGAGATCT
The DNA here is from genome assembly GCA_024605025.1 of Megaceryle maxima. NCBI lineage: Eukaryota > Metazoa > Chordata > Aves > Coraciiformes > Cerylidae > Megaceryle > Megaceryle maxima. The sequence goes on along the minus strand of JANHGN010010442.1, from coordinate 29,730 downwards.
CCAGGGGTAACCTACATCTCAAGGTAAAGCTAAGTGAAACCTCACTGAGAAACCAGATTACTTGATAACCAAAGCTTTTTCTGTTTCCATGGGTGGAGGGGTTTGGTAAACGTGACTTATGCCACCTTAAGCATGTTGTGTTTTTACACAGAGATCTCTGAGCAAATTCCAAAACGTGTAACTCTTTTCAACCAAGCTGATTTGCCTTTAATCATCCGAGGTGTTTGCCACTGTAAAATCTGTGAAGTGGTGGTATCCTGGATATTCAAATAAATAGCTACAACAACCCACTAAAGCCAGGTTACTTTTTCATTACTGGATGTAGCTTAGAATCCATTAGTACTGTTTTTTTCCTAGGTCTTACAACATACAGCACATTACTATAGTAGTGAGATTACAAAACTACATTCTTACATCTTGCAATCCAAAGCAGCCAAAAAACAGATCCATGACAAAGAGCACAGAGAGGGAATATGCAATAAATAATGGGTAGAGTGATAGTGCTGTTGCAAAATCTCTGTTTATTCCAAGAAAAACAAATCATATAAGTTGTTTTATCTAATAATTTTTGTTTGTTTGGGTTTTTTTTTTTTTTTTTCTCAGCGTCACCAAGCAAACCAAATTTATTTGTTTATAAACTGTATAAAGTAATATTGTTTATAAATTCCTCCGGGTTCCTTCTAGATGAAAGGCCCTATGTAAATGTTATTACTCTCACACTGTCACATACTTTCCAAAACTCTTCTATTGTTCTTGTACTTCCTTCTGTTTAAGCATCACACATAAAAAGTGAGCAAAAGAGCAAACCAGCAGGATGTACCCTCCCGTGAAATCCCCTTTGCCATCCAGGGCCTTGAGTTTTTTGTTTGTGGGTTTGGTTTTTTTTTTTTTCTTTTTAAATCATAGTGGCATTGTTGCTACTAAAGCACTAAAAATAACCCACGTAGAAATAAAGTGAAAAAATAAAGCCATAAATGCTGGGGAAACTGTCATCACCCGCGTGTGCAGGGCAACAGTCGGCACGCACGCCAGGCCCAGCCCTGCAGCAAGTGGCTTCTTGTGATAGCGTGGGTATCACAGAACAGAATTCCCCCACCCAAGCTTGGAGAAGGACCATCCATTTAAGTTATTTTCATTATTATTATTACTACTCTTCCTTATTATTATTGCTGTTGTTATTATTACAGATGCCACCTTTCCCTGTAAGTTCTATTACGGTTGGTTGAAGTATTTTACTGTTCCTCTGTAGGTCTTGAACTAAAACCAGAGCTTTTACTAAAAATAATTGTGGCCTTTAATGTCCATTAGGCTGAGTTGTCTAATTTAGCACAAATGAGACTGATTTGGGGACAAAGTCTATTTTACTATCAGGTTTACTTTTTTTCGTTCAGAGAATTAGACAGTGATAAATAACACCATTTCTATAGAGGTCATTGTTTCTGTGCAGGACAATGTAAGCAAGATGGCTTTGTTTTGGCCTTTAACATTAAGGATTGGGGTGCTTTAGATAAAAATAACTTAGAAAGAAACAGCACTTCCTGTTCTACAGATAATTTTTAAAGCTGTCAAAGCCAGGAGAAATGATACACGTACATCTTGGGTACCAAGACTCTCTGCCTTTACATTATGTTGCTGTTGCATTTACCCTTTCCTGCAATGTACCAAAACAGCCCGGAAGCAAAGACATTTGTTTCCATAAATCTGCCAGGCTGCCCTAAAGACCTGTTGAAAAAAAGGTGTTTCAACATAATGCTGTAATAGTGACACACCAATTCCCCCATTCAGGAGAAAACAGCGTTATAAATAACAGCGTTAAAAAGCAGAAGCAAGATCAAATCAAAGTTTCTGAGGGAAGGCAGACAAATTACATGAAGAGGCACATGGTCATATCTCTGTGTGTGTAGAAAAGTAAAACCTGCTTAGATAAAATCCCCAGGAACACACTCGGCTTCTCTTCACTGAAAATGTTGTGAATCGGGAGCTCACTTCCCACCTGCTTTAAGGACTTTTGATCTAAACTGAAGAGTCCCTCTCCCCAGACAGAGGACTCCTATCAATTATTACACCGTGTGGGATGTCCAGGATAAATGCCACTTGCTGTTCACAGCTGACAAGGGAAACCTACATTCTTCCCAAAGTGCTGTTTGTAACTCTTCAGGCATTAAACCTTTTCCTACAACAACCAGTGTTTTTACTTCAAAGCAAAGAACTCAAACTGCTCCCTGTGTGCCGATCAGGCAGAGGAATTCTGGCAAAGCTAGCAAAAACCTACAAATAAAATAGCCTAGATGATTTCCAGATCAGACCTGCGACAAACCAAAACCACCGTCTTATTTCTCGCATGCAAATGTCAGTGAAAACAGGGATACCACAGCCAAATTGCAGATTAGAGCCTCAAACGCTCTTTGGTTGGGTCTTTTCTAATATATTTTGAGAGGTGCAGGTAGGGTGCATTTAATATATGCTGAATAATTTTTGGCTTGTGGTTAGGCAAGTCTTTCGAGACTTTATACACAATAAAGTACTCTGACTAAAATCTGGAATAGTACCTCTTAAGGCTCTAGCTGTACAGCATCAATAGAAATGTGGTGCCAGCTAATGGCTGCAATAACTGCCTTCATCCCTGGAGAATAATGGATGGAGAATATATCAATATGAGGAGTGGAAGGGCCAGAGAAACCGAGCAGGCGCTAGTTATCGGACACAAAGATGATGGCACATGCATGATGTTATCCGTGATAATCTTTACTTAGGGCCCAGGGGGTGGGAAGGATATTCTTTACAGAGAAGAAAGTATCCATCAGGCCATAGTCATAAGCATCAGTGTTCCACTCAGTAAGCATTTTTGGAGGGGGTTGAGGGAGCACTGATGTCATAGAAATCAATGAAATTCAGCTTTTCTGCATCAAGTGTTTTAGAGCAAATGGTGGGGGGAAGCCTGGACATCGCTTTCATTTCTGATGGTTCAGTCCTGTGCAGGCTCTGATGGAAATCTTAAGTGACCCACAACAAAACTCTTAACTATTTAAAAAAATAAAATAAAATCTATTGCAAACTCACACCTTGACATTCACAAGTACTGAAGGAAACACATTCTCATTCTAAGCATTAGAATTTTTTATTTTTTAATTTTTTTATTTTGACCACATGAGCACTTAAAACAGCGCAGGATGAGAAATTACTGTTTGGCTTTATCCTCCCCTTGCTGCAAGTCTTTTCTTAACAGCATGGAGCTGGCTCCCAGTGTAAGCACAGCAGAGAACTGTGCCATGTGGAAGCTGCTGCCGTGAGCTCCTTGTAGACTGATGCTATGCCTTTACTTAGCAGATATTTAAAAATAAGAATACCACACAGGGTAAATTAAAGGATATCCTGGTAATTTTTCTACAATATCCCCACTATGTTTTCCCTTCAAGTTTAAGCACCTGTCTTAAATAGGCACGCTAAGGCTGGAGCACCTGTAGGTTTTTGCTACAAAAAGCACAAATAAAAATGTGCTGGCTCTCTGCCATTTGAGTCAAGTCAGCACATTTCTGTCTAATCACATGCAGAAAAAAAAAAAAAAAGAAAAATGTCAAATTTGCTCAAGAAAAATCAGGAAATGCAGGAGTTAAACATTCCAACAGCAGCATGAACTTGACCATGTCCTACATCCTGAATATTTTATGGTATATTTATTACAACAATATATTCAACCACAAAAACAAAAAACAGAGAGACAAGTACTACTCATGTGCAACACAGCTGCATTAGCATTTCTGAGGAGCATCGAACTTCAGAATTCCTGACACTGGTTTTAATTCTACACTCTGCATTGAATTTCTGTGTATAAATAGTCAATAAAACAGAGGAGAGCTTCTGCTTCACTGTTTGCTTTTTACTGTCTCAGTGAGGTTCCAGGGCTCCCACACCATTTAGTTAGTTAAGATCATCACCAAATCTTCTTGAAAAGAGATTCTTCCTTCCCACACAGTGGTTTACACTGTAACAGAAATGTCTTCAAAGAGCCAGTGATCCTCATTTAATATTTTTTGACCTATTATGCCATTGCTTCTGACCAAAAGCAGTCAGCTAACACAGCTGAGAACATCAGAAACTCTCTAGGCAGCCACTGATTTCTTACTGGCACTGTCCAGCTGAGGATGGGTCCAGATGGGACACCAGCTGACTGTCCCAGAGCTGGGATGCTCCAATAATGGAAACAAAAACGTCTGTAAGACTGGGAGCCGTGCTTCCTTTTCAGGGATTTCTGCTTTTCCAATTTCAACTGACATTGCCCTTTCTTAAATGTAATAGATAAATAATTTTTAAAAATAGTGGCAGCAAAAGCGCCCAGTTGGTTCACCATCAAAACTCTACAGTGCTAACTAGGTAGCTCATTTACATCATATTTCAAACACATCAGAGTAACTTAAGCCTTTAAAGATACACTCTTAGTTTGAAGAGATTTCAGCACATACAAAATCTGAAAGCTTAGACAAAAGCTTTACTGCAGCCTTCGACATGCCAGAGCATAACACTCGCTTGAGAGCATAAGCTATTAAGTGAAACAACTAAGCTTCAGAATCCTCAGGACAACTATTTGCCAGCACAGGCACAAGAAACCCACTGATCTAGGAGAAAAGCACACGTCTTTGTGCCCAGTCACCCCCCAGCGAGGGCCACAGGCAGGTTGAGGTGGTGACAGGGGAAGGGCTGTGGTGGCAGCAGCTCCAGCTGTTTGCTGGGTACTGCGGCTTTCTGAGATTCCCAGTACAAGATGAGAGGTGTCTTTAACTGGGCTTTGGAGCCCCAGAACTACAATAAAGGCTGAGAACATCTTGAGTTTCTGATATTAAAATCCACAGCGCAGCTGGAGGAATAAGACTGGGAATAGTGACATTTCAAGAGTTTGGATTTTCAAATAATTTGGTAAATAAATTAAATAAAAATACCCCCAAAAGCTTTATTTTATCAACTTTAAATTCCTTCACTGTTCCACAAAAATGCACTGCAAATCCGAAGTTATGGTTAGGAACAGGATCCCCCTGTTCCTCAAAACACAGTTCAGTGGATTCATTTGTAAAACCAAAATGCAGTACCTTTTTTTTTTTTTAAAAAAAAAAAAAAAAAAA
>JANHGN010010442.1:0-24516 GCA_024605025.1 Megaceryle maxima | reverse complement strand
AAAACCAAAATGCAGTACCTTTTTTTTTTTTAAAAAAAAAAAAAAAACCAAACAACAAACCAAAACTAACAAAAAAATACCCCCAAACAAACAATAACTACAATTCAAAAAGGACAAGAGTTGTCAAAATATACACTTGATAGAGTTGTTGGGTTTGGTGGTGGCCTTTTTTTTGCTTTGTGTTGTTTTTACTTTTTATCTAAAATAAACCAAGGCTTATACCCCAATTCTCTTTGGAGGAATAACAAGGAGGGAGGAATAGAAGGACCCAAGTCCTTTCCCATTTGGTTCTCTTTGCTGAACCCCAGCAGATTCCTAGTTTCTTACATCTATGTATAGGAAGAAACTGACACCTATTGGCAACTTTAATATTACTGCATAAAGCTGCTATTCTTGAAACTCTGACAAGAAACAGCTTGTCTAACTAGACTTTTCTTTAAATACACAGATAATAGAAATAGATGACTGAAAATACACCCAGAAAATTTCAAACTCTCTTCTTTAATGATAAAACTCAGACTTGAAAGTACATTATTCTCCCTCAGTAATCTATACACTGAGAAGCTATTCTAACTGAGTAACAGGAGCATCAGTTACTAACTGCTTGAAAGTGTCAAAAAAGGAGATTTGTTTTTTCAGGGATGAATACTTTTAGTGTTTAGCATTACAACACACAAGTCCTGGCAGGAGGTGAACGACACCCCAATCCCAAGCACGTCCCGTGACAGCGCAGAGAACGAGCAGTAGAAAACATACCCTTGTTCTCTACTAACATATCAATTACTGTGTTACAGATGTCACGGCAGCAGAGGGACACTTAGAGGAACAGCTTTTGGAGAACACCTTACCCATTACAATCAACTGCCTCCTGGAAGTCGTAGGGTACAGAGGGATAAGGAGAGTGAGCAGAATAGTTCCTTCGTGTTCAAGATCTATGTGAAAGCACCTGCAGGCAAACACCTGCCTAGAGTTTTCTACTACAACACTTCACTGACTTGCTTGAGCTTTGGGGCTGGCTGAAGTAAGGACACATTAAAAGAGCCCCAGTGTTCCTGGGCCTGAGGGACAACAACAAATGAGAAGTGGGCAGATCACCGTCAGCGTGTTTTAAAGCTGCTGCGTACAACTTGAAACTGGAAATTTGAAAGTTTTGTGTATATTTGTGCAAAACAGAAGAATTTTTCAGCTACCTAGGGGTGTCAGTGGAGGTCCTCCTCACAACAGCGAGGTATTAGTTACAATAATAATAAATATGCAAAAAAAAAAAAGCCAGATTCAGAGAGCCATATTTGGGGTTTCTTTGAAGCAACCAGTTTCCTAGAACTCCAAATGAAGTCATGGAGACCCGCTTTGAGGATTTAGAAATAAAGCCAATAAATAAATAAAATTCTGTTTTATCTCACTGCACCACTACAGCAAAAAGACTGAAGCCAATTATTATACGTACTCGTCACGAAGAATTTTTTGGTGAAAGTACAACTGTCAAAGGCGGCAATTTTCTCCTGCAGGACTACAACAAGTATCCTGAAAACACAAATAGAAAATGTACTTTAAACATTAAATGCATTGGTTTAAAGATTCAATATCTAAATGTAATTATTTCCAAAGCATCAATATAAATTCTACAGTGATAAAGTGCCAGGTTACCAATACATGGCAGTTATTGAGGATTCTCTCTCATCCCAACCACATAACCTTCGCTGCAGGAAGTACACAGATCTGATACAGAACAACACAGCACATTTATGATATACCTCCTGCAGTAAAAGCTCCATTAAAAACAAAGACTGGAATTGCAAGGATCCTGAATTACTTTCAGGGACTCAAATATCAAATCAACAATCGGTAGAACACAAGCTAAATTTGAAATAATCCCATTTCCCATCTCTTTGCAAATTTATTAAACCCTTTTATTTAACTAAACGCTGGGGGGGTTCATGCCACAAACATCAGCACCTGGACACAGTTGAGAGCAGCAGAATTTGTGTAAATTAGAAAAATACAGGTGCATGTTTCTGTCTTCACTCGTGCAGGTACACATTTCTGTTGTAAAATACCTGTTCACTGCTTGAAACGAAGAACACGTGGTAAGCGCACGTGAAACACTGCACTGTCTAAACGAAGGGAGGCCAAAGGTGCAAGTTTGGAAAGTGAAGCATCTTGAGAGCTTTATAACAAGGATACATCTCCTACATTCATGACTTCTCAAAAACAAGTTCTTGTACTCTTGACAAGAAAGAACCACTTGGGAAGCCAACAAATAAAGAGATAAATTCTACCAGCCACCTGGAACATTTAGCAATATGACATAATTAAGAATCTAATTATTCTCTCATTAGGAAGAATAGAAGAGGGGTTTTTTAATTATCTCACACCATGGAGCATTACTAAATGCTGTTCTAATACTTTTAACTGAAAAAAAGGTAGGATGTGGCAAAAAATTAATTACATCTCAATGACTAAAATGCACACCTAATGCTTTATCTGAAAATTATGATTGCATAGTATAGTATACAATGATCAGCTCTAACTAGATGATGAGTCACATCAGACTCAGCACATATCCTTGGGTAAAGGGGGATGCTTATCTTCCATCAGTGTGAAAACCTGATAAAGAAAAGAACAATAACACAACAACCCTCTTTCTTTAGTTCCCCTCTTCTTTTTAACTGTTTAGCCACAAGAACACCTTCCTCTTAGCGCAAGAGAGCTCGATACCTCTGAGAGCCTTTGGTGAGGGACTACACTAAGCTCAAAATATATACCTTCACCCCGTGTTTGCTCAAGTTTTCAGATACATAAGTAAGTCCTGAGCCACTATTTCCACATAGAAAACTGTTCTAATGCTCCTCCAACAGCCAAGATTTAGCTAGGTGCCTGCTATTTGATTTTGCTATTATTTTTTACCAACACATTCAACAAATAATGTAGATTGCATCTGTAGTTCCCAAGATGATTACTGATGCTTGTTCAATTAATTAATATTAGTTTGGGACAAAATAGTTTTAGTTAAACAACGTATTTTCCAACTGCTTAAACTGTAGGAGAGAAAAACAAAAAGTATCAATTCTGACTTCTTCCCCAAGGCCTAAAAGAAAGTTAACCAATGAATAATGGAAAGACTTTGGATGCGTGTGCAAGTGTAGTGTATATATAGAAAATCTATGGATATTTGATTGTACTACTTTGCAATCCTGTAGACTTTTGTTTTCTGCTCTTTGAAGACATACTGTCTTTCTGCATAAATGAAACCTACCGGATGGATGACTCTGGAGTATAAATACATAAATAATAAAGAGTTTTCCCTTCTTCTGCAACTCAAAGTTTTATTTTAAATCCAAATTTTTAGACTCCATTAGTCTACAGTACGGTTAACGCACCATTACCACGGCACTTGGCCACATTTAATGTGTTTTCAATCTGAAATAGCAGCTTTTCTCAGATAGTAACACAATCTGATACATTCCAGAAAAGCACCTACCCTGGATCCAGCCACACAGCTTTCAAGTAGCTTTTCCAGTTTTACCACTTAGGAAAAGAAACATTAGCGCCTGGAAAACTTCTTTAGTTGGGAGCAACTCTGAATGAGGATTTGCCTTATGACTGTTTTTACAATCGGATTTTTTTTTTCCTGCTAGGAGGCCAGACTGGAAAGATTTACTGTCATCACACTGCACACAAGAGAACTTTAAATTTTTCAAGGGACAGTTGCACAGATAAGTCCTAAACTCCTCCTGACAGCTTTGAAAGAACAGTGCCCTATTCATGGCACGTAACTCTCACCGACTCAACCACTTCAATGAAACTGGGTTTTGCTCTAACAACCATACCCATGTCCTACAATAAGCAGGCTGACAAGGGTGACATTCACACCATCAGAACACCCTTCTCATTAGATTAGTTGTGGTATTAAAGGTGTTTGTTCAGCAGTACTATTCTTCTGTAACTTCTACACGAGCTAATGTAACCATTGAATCGACATTAAGATTTTGATGGCATACTGGCAAAGAGGTATTTAATAAAACCTTTGTGGCTTCCAGAGTTGGAGTTTGGGTTGATTTTTTATAGTTTTGAATATAAAACCTGAACTACAAGGGTGTTCAGTTTTGTGTGTCTTGGAGAGACGAAGATCTAAAGTTAATTCAGAAAAAATTGAAGTCGTGATTCTATGGACAAAGAGGAGATTCTCTTCTATTTGAACTGTAGGATGCTCAGCCTTCTAAGCCATTTTGTCTCAGAAATTCAGCGACATTATCCCAACTAAGACATGCAGCTTTGTTATTTGACTCACAGGAGCAATATTTCCTGTTAACCACAGACTGCACACTAGGAATTTTGTGGATGCACAGAAGGCAACGTATGACAGAACAACGGAACACAGAGAAGAGAGACAAACTCTTTAGTGCTTTATACTCTTTAAACTCTCAATGATCCCATTTCTCCATCTGTAGGTGGATGATAGAGGATTCCAACAATTCCTGCTCACCCTCAACACAACTGAAAGAAGCTTAAATGATTTCAGATGCAAAGTGTTTGGAGCTTTTTAAATAAAAGCCACTGGAGAAGCGTATTGTCATATTCTAACTGAAACAGTACTTGAGAAATGGAGACTATGCTTACAGGAAAGCTAAAATAATAAAGTCAGGGAGTGCATAAACCAGACATTGTATTCGTTACTGAAATTTTACATGCACTCACACAGAAAGAATGTATAGTAAACATCCTTACCGTTTATTGCAGTGCAGATCATAAATAGGAGTTTTGAACTGTATGGATTTGACCATCTCTCCTGTCCGCAAAGAATAAAGGTCCACACAGCAGTAAGGTGGGCTTGTGCTAAAATGAACAAAACAAAAAAACATTTTAAGAGAAAGAAGGGGTTTTTTAGTCATTTTTATTTTGAAGCTATTTCAGACTCCCTGTATTATTTAGCACTCTAAATGAAAAATCCAGCAATCCGAGAAGAAATCTGGAGACCAGGGTCAATATAAGCCTTTACATTAAGGGAAGGTATGATTACAATTGAGTTATGATATCCATAACGGTCAAGAACCTGTATTGTTGTGCAACTAATCATCAAGCATTTCGTTTCCCTTGTCCCAAATAAGACCCTGGAACAGCAGATCTGACCAGCAAATTAGAAGCCATTTGATAGTCAAGACATTTTGGACTACATTCTAGTTATTGAAACAATATTCTGCAGTTACCCCTTCCTCGAGAGAGTACTTGCTTCACTCTGTGCAACAGCTGAATCATGACTTGATTTGATAGAGACACATTACACAGAATTTACATTACATCTCTGATGGACTTTTGTTTGAACTGTATAGATCTTTTCAACCGCTTTGTGTCACTTTTATCATTTTAATATAAATAAAGCTTTAAGGCCATTCCTTAATAAAAAGGCTTGCTTTCTCTTGAGAGGGAGAAACTGCTGAGTGTTCCGATAGGGCTGAGGAAGGTAGTGGTGGAAACCATTTACAAGCTGAGGAAAGGCTTTGATGTGGCAGTTCTTTTCCATAACACCTTTTTTCCCCTCCAAGAACGCATTAAAATGTTGGCTACTTCTAGGTCAACGAATACGAACGAGCACAAACTGCCAGCTGTACAAACATACACCAAGCATTGGTAAAAAGAGGGTGTTTCCCCTCGCCCATATCTGTTTTATTTTATGGAGTTTAACACAATTCCTGACACAACACTTGCTTGCCTTTTGGATCTGTTCAAGCTGCTCGAGAATTTTCTGGAGAATTGGAAGTAAAAATGCCAGCTGTGTACCTCAAATGCTTCAGGTTAGTAAGCTGGTACATACAGTAAGTATACGGCAGAGAAACCATATAAAATATAAGCACAGAATAACAACTGTCGAAGAAATAATAGGAACAACAAGTTTTGACATCTTGCCTACTGAAATTCTTCCCAAAATACACATTTTTCTAGGCGCATACCTTGGCTAATAACTAGAGGGTGCTATTTATTACTTTTAAGCACTTCAAAGGCTTTTCAAAAACACTTTTAAAACAGTGATGCTCAAGTTGTAGCTTACACTCGAAGCTCACTGGTGATAGAAAATGCAGAAAGGCAAAGCAAGGTCTAGGTACAAACTTTTATTTTTTTAAGTACCTTTATTACCTAAAGGAGATTCCTAATTTGATAAAAGGGTACAGCAATTCTTATTTCAAAAGAGAAATCAAAGAAGCTGATACAGCTAAAATTCTATTAGCACAACTGATAGCTGTTATTTCCTCATCAGCCTGTGTTGAACGGTTCCTTTTTGACTCGACATATAACTTAACCACATGACCACAGCTCAAGAGTATGTGCCTTCTAATACATATTGCACCAACAAAATTAGAGGTAATACGGTGTCACTCAAATGAGTCATTATTATGTCACACCTTTCTTTTGGCTGATGCTGGTAAGACCATTCTACCAAGGCTTTTTTAAACCACACCGGCTAAAAAGCAGTAACGAGTTCATGATCAAGTAGTTGGGACTAGGTCAGAAGTACCCTGAAACTCTACCTAGCTCCAAGTCAAAAGTCCTCCCTCCGAATGTTATCTGTCTTTTCATTCCATGGTACACTGCAATTCATGATCAGAAACTAACATGCATGTTTGTTGTTTGGGTTTTTTCATGTTCTGAAATAAATACAAAGACAAGGTCAAATACATTTAAGGGTGCTCCTAGGATCTAATCAGCAGAAACAATCGCCAATAGCCAGAAAAAGTCACACTTGCAGTTCTTCCTTATCCTGTAAGGGGATGTTCCTGGCAGCACAGACAGGAGTCTTCAGAGAGCTGGCAACAAAAGACACACAACAGAGCTGCAGAAGCAGAACTGCAGCACAATGCAGCTTTTTCTGACACTTTGACCTCCTCTAAGCTACTCCCAGCTCCTAATCTTCTTGCAACAGGGAATTCAAGGATTTCTACAGCCCATGTTGCAGAAGTCAGATGCAATTACAGCATTCCCTTTACATTCTTAAGGTTATAAATGTAGACTGAGTCCTGGATATAGCTCTTAGAAGAAAGACATCTTAACTCCTCTGAACTCACAATGAGTATAAAACGGAGCTCCACAAACTCACAGAAGCATCTCTTGACCATCAAGTATTCTCAAAGCCTTAGAACTGCACAAAACTCCAATTACTGCATCTTGCTGTATTTCAGGAATGTCATGAATATTAATTTCATCAGAGGGTAATACAGACACTGGAGGTAAACATGCCTGAAATACACTAGTGGATGGCCTATCTTAGCCTAGGCCAACAAACTGCCACGGTTTGGGGGAAAATAAAGCACAGAGACTTCTAGCTAAGAAGCTTTTCTTCTGATAACCTGAAGGTTCATGTAAGTCTCACTGATGAGAAGGGCTCTTATCGTACTTCAGTGTACCAGTGATGATTAAGTAAAGGGGAATGATTAAGACAGCAATGTGAAAACACTGGGGTGGGTTTTTTTGCTGTCTGGTAATAACAATAAGGCTGTCACAAATAAAATACTTGCAAATTACTCCCGCAGACAAATTTTCATCACGTACCATGATTGGTAAAATAGCTGCTTAATGCAGAGATAATAACAATGCTGAAAGTAACAGACACAAATTCACCCGACGACTTCAAAATGTTGGTGTTAATGAAGTTACAAATACACTCAGGCTCTTGTATCTTCTTCTATCTGACCGATGCAGTGCAGGGATAGAAGAAAAATAACAGATGCCTTGTACAGCTGGCACTTGACTACATCTGTGCTTAGGCATCAGGACATAACTACCACCTCTTCACAGATTTGCTAGCTATGAGTCACCCAGTTTATAAAAGCTCTGCGTAAAGTGTTTGCATACAGAGACAAATACACTGTACAGAACACACACACTTCTCATATGAAAAAAAGGAGAAGACTGATGGAAGCAACACGAGGCCAAATTTTTCTGTGCCTAGAAAGATTTTCCTTTGCTTGCTCACAAGCATTTTCTTGCCTCCCCCCGCCTCTCTCCACCCTGTCATGGGATGAGCAACATCCCACTCACGGGATGAGCAACATCCCACTCACGGGATGGACATCAATTACAGAAAGATCTCATGTGTCCAGAAAGAAAATTAAAATGAAAATGTTTGAGAGGTGTAAAACTGAAATAGAGCTTTTGCTGAAAAAGGTGATCACCAGGACTTTATAAGGCATTCCTTACACGAGGTGGTTTCCACTTAATTGTGGCATTTCAAGAAACCATCTCAGGATGGAAGCTGTCTGGCCAACATAGCACATTGCTGTTTATCTTATACCATCTTCACAAAAACAACAGGCCTAGAATTGTTAGAAAAAGAGATCAAGGGAAGCTTGTCCATCTACCTATTTCTTTTGCTCCGAGTGCACACCAGAATGAAAACTTTTAAAAAATGTATATAAAAATTTTCAAGTATTCCATTATTTCTTCCTTAAACACCACTGGACAAAAAGCTTTCATTAAGACTTTCACCACCTAGTCTCCCAAAGCTCTCTGGCTCTCTGCAACCCAACTTTTCACAACAAAAACTCGAAAATTCAACTCCCTAAGTAATTTTCTTCCTTTCATTCATGGCACTTCACAGTTTCATTCAAAAATCAGGAAAAGCAAAGCAAGAATTCTGAGAAAGTGACACTTCCCAAAGATGTGCATGTAGCAGTGAAACACAAAGCAGCAGAGACATTTTAAGTGTACCACAAATTGCAAAAAGCATGGAAGCACTTATATCTAAATAAGAAAAACCTGTACCAATCTTAGACACATGTTCCTAAATCTAAATTCCTTGAAATACAAGAGAGGAAATTATTTGATACAGCACTAAAATATCTGTGTTAAATACCAGGAGATACAAACTTCGCTCTTGTACCTTCCTCAAATATCAAGTGTATCAGTCTAGTAAAAAAAGCTCCATGTCATCCTCCTTATCTCACTGTCTTCATAGTTTCACAGGCATAAAACAAAAATCTGTTTGAAAAGTCATTAACTCTGCAGAAACCATTCTGTTGCAGGTAAACAAGTCTCAGCTCAAACAAACAAACAATCACACCAAAAGAAAAACACGATTGCTCACGTGTGGAAAGAAGAAAAGAAGGGACTTGTGTGATTGTGCCACTAGACAAAAAGTAGCACAGCCACCTGTGGGTACAGTGTGCAAGTAAAGCACTAATTTTCTGAACAAAGAGATAGAAGGGGAATTAACACACAGGGGTTCCTGTGCAACATCACATCAGGCTGGCAGCACAGAGATGCAAAGGACTGAGAGCAGAGGTACCACTCCTTTCCAAGTCATTCAAGGAAAATTCTTGAAAAAGATCAACAAGCACCATCTAAAGCACTGAGCCCTACACTTCTTACCAATGCTAGTGTGTAGAAACTGCATTAATCTTTTCCCCTTCTACTTTTTTGACTTCAAGGTTAGAAGTATTTTCTTTCTGTAATTTCATCAGCAAGGCATTTCTCCATAGTGTGGAGTCTCAGGAGTGGCTCAGGAAGGACTGGTTTCTGTCTCCGTGCATAACTCAGGTCGTGGTCTGCGAGAAGCAGAGGTTTGACAGTGGTCTGCTGCTCCTGAAGGTCGTAGCCACTGCAGGAGAACTGCCAGTATCTTGGTTTTCTCTCTCTGCAGCAACATAAATCCCTATCCTCAGGTAAAAATATCTTTTACTGCAAGGCGTGGTACTGTATAAACCTTTCCTGCTAACGGGCAAATTTACATTATCATCATTGGCTACCTAGGTATAAATTAAATCAATAAATTATACAAGACAAATACGTTAAGCAACTGTGTTATGTCACATCTCTTTAAGCCAAAGTTATGTCCATTTGTCTTTAGCAAAAATGATTCTTAAAGAAGCTAAACTTCATTAAAAGGCAAACCTTGTAATTACATAAATTACATTGCCACATGATTACACACTTGTTAATATTGCTCAAAGAATGCTTAATGCTAACAGCACATTAAAATAAGCTTATTATAAAGCAAGTAAATTCTTTGCCTTATTCTTCACTTCTCTTCTCAGGTACATGCTACCATCTGTGCTTTCAAAATGTTCTTCCCAGTCCCGTACACGCTGTCCTTTCCAAGGGCAATCACATGTGTGTTTATAATCTATTAACTCTTTATCAAGTTAGAGCTAAGGTAAAAGATCCCTACCTTCAGCAAAACATTTGCAACAGCGAACCTTTGGAAGAGATTTAAGAACTTTAAATCAAAAGCCCATCCGATGCCAGTGCATTGCCAGGCTCTTTACACTTCTCTGCTCTTCATGCAGCTAGCTGACGAATTAGTTTCGTGTTTGCAATTCACCGATTTTGAGAAGAAAAAGTAAGTTGTTCTCTATCTACACATATTTCCATTTCTGTTCTATTATAGGTTACGAGCCTCAATTTCTTCCATCAGATCCCTACTTTCTGTTGGCTTCCAAGACAGCTTCTTCCCCACTGTTTTATCCTTATTTATCGGTTCACTAGCTGATATTTGCTGTCGAGTGTTAAATACACAGCCTCCTGTGAAGCTGTTCTAATTACCATCCCATGAATCGGTTGTCAAGTGCTGGTTGTAAGTGGCAAGGCCAGCACTCCCCTCCAGGAGATCAAGTGCATCCACTTACCATAACAATACTGCACAATGGACAACTACACACATGCACCACAAATAGCATTTATTGCAGTGGCCTGAACACACCAGACCCTTCACAACACACAGCAAGAAGAGTCCTAATTTTAAAGGTTTATTATCCAAAAAGCACTAGAGGAAGAACACAGGTGGTAGGGGGGAAAAAAGAGGAGCCCATGTTGCATGAGTAATGTAACAAGATGATTGAGCACAGTATTTAAAACCAACTCATCACCAGACAGGATATTGTGACTTTAGAAGTCTCATACCTGTGGAAAAGAGTTGCCAGCCCATTTTTAAAGTTCAGATCTGAGATTTTCAGGCACATTTCAAATGCTCAAAGCAAAGTACAATGGGCCAAATTTGCAGTTATGTTCAACTGTATTGTTCCAGAGGTTGCTCTTTAAAAGGTGTCAAAAGAAGGTCTTAGTTACAAGCAATGTATAGAAAAATTTTCCCTTATAAAGATGTAAGAATGTTCCATCTTGTTGATAAGTACAAAACAGTCACATATGAGAACAGAAAAAAAAAAAAAAAAAGAGACAAAAAAAAATCTTCATTCATCAGGAAAATACAGCTTTCTATAAGAAAAACTAAGACATAAATGTGGGAAAAGAAAGAGAGGGGAACCAATTTTTTATATAAAAAGGGTGTCCATATAAAAACTACTTAAAGTTTTTAGGGGATTTGGGTGATGGAGGTGTCAAACAAATGAAGATAATTACATTAAAAGCAGACCGATGGCTGTAGGGAAATCTACCACTCAAATATGCTTTGCACATTCATTTAAAATAAATAAAGACGAATTAGCATAAAGATTAATTAATTGTTCTAAACATTTTACTTAAAATTGAAAGATCAAAACAAGTATAACTATGTTTAAAGCATGCTTCTCGAGACAAAGAGCATCAACTCTCTCAAATAATATTATTAAAGTGTATCAAGTGTTTTATAGGTGATACTATAATACTAGGTAATCATTACTCCAAACTTTGCATTCAAGCACTTTCAGCACTTGTATAATTCTATGATTTTTTTCTTGTATGATGAATAAAAAAAATAATAAAAAAAAATCAGCTATGTAGATTCTTGCCACCCCTTGCTACATGGAGCCATAGTTAACCATGGGTGAAAGGGAGTTATTGCTACTATATGGTCTGTACAGTATCATGCACTAAACTTGGGATGAGCTTAATGCTGACAGAAACAAATTTCTCTGCTGGAGCCTTTACAACAAAATTCCCCCTAGTTCCCCGAGCCTGCAGTTATTTCTGACTAAATATAGAATGAAAAAGTTGTCTCCACTCTAAGGGGTAAATGGAGGAAGGATGTGAAAATACACATTTTCTTGACAATCCTGGAACAGATGTTTTGAATGGATGGAGGTCAAGGGTTTTTTCAGTTCTAAGTACTTTTGACACCTACTAACATCCATTTTTGCTCAATTAAATCAATAGCTCCTTTGCTTCCTATCTGTAGCGTCAGCAAGACTGTGTCATATGTTAACAAGAGGAGGAAAATTTAAGACTAGGTTTTATCCATATACTGGTATTATCATAATGGATACTGCAAGAACAGTACCATCAGCTCCAAAAGAAAAGCAAACGGGAAGGGGAATCCTCAAAAATACTAAAATGCTTCACAATCTCCAAATTACTTTACCCAGTTTTAGCAGCAGGTGGCTTTTCCCGCATTCTGCATTACCAGCAGTACGCGACCTGTTTCTGCTCCTAACACCACCCCTCATTCTCAGCATCAGAAGAGACCTTCCACCCCTGCTTAGTCTTTAAAAACCTTTTCAAAATACATGAAGCTACATAAAGCCATACAACAGCCCACAATGTACCTTTCTGTACCTCAGCATGTTGGACTACGTTGCTTCGCTCTACAGCATGTGGCGCGTCTGTCGCTGAAGTGTAAGATATAGCACAAGCTGGCTTTTCAGCTGTGGCATGCGTTTGCCGAGAGACTCGAGTGTGACACACTTTCCACTTCACTGAGACGTACCACATGTTACAAAACATAGCTGTCCCATCATATTTCCAGTTAGTTAATATAGGAAGATTAGCGGCATCTCAAGAGATTTGTTTATCTACAAGGCTTACTTGACCATAGCTATCACTGAGGAAAAGTGCATCTGGAGCTCCACTTTTCGGATCAGAATCATCATTTTCTAGTCTGTTCTGTGCTAGATTTTGTTCTCGTGTGTACCCAAGCAGTCCTTTTATACAAAAGGTATGAACCTGCACTGACTGTCCTTGATCATTCAATGAACACACACTTAGCTGGAAAAATTTCTGTGTATCTTGGACAGTATGAGCAAAGATTAACTTCAGAGTAGAATACAAAGATGCTTGTCATACCTCTATCAAAGATTAACATTTCTACAATCAGCTGATTAAGCTTACAATCTGGTAGATGCATTTCCTCTGAAAATATAGAATGAAATAAATTCAAGAGTTGTCTTGTCTTTCTTCTTCGTGTAAAGTGTAGCAAAATTCACCACTGAAATAAATGCATATAATTTGCACTGTTATAAATGCTAAACCAATCTCCAAGGTCATACAAGATGGACCAAAATCAAAAATGCAGCAATGTTTTTCTTCTCAAGTGAGCTACACATCACAGCTTAAAAGAAAAAATACCAGATTTCTGGGAGCCCAACACTGAGAATGAAAAGATGCTGAAATATCTCCCCTCCAGCCAAATTTCACCAAGCACGTGTAGAAGCCGAACAGAGCATTTTGTGGAGCCACTTTTCAGCCTTACAGCCACAGTTAGCCCCAGATTTTATAAGCTGCCAATACATATAAAACTCTGAATCAATGCCAACAGTTTTTTAATTTTTCTGAGGCATCTTTTTTTATTGTCTGTACTTTCTGATTAACAGCATATCAGAAGGTAAAGTTAATATAGATGGCAGTTGATTATCGCAGCATACAGACACTAATTGTATATATTTAAGGCATTATTTGTTACATTTAACAAAGAATTCTACCAAAAGCTAAGAACAATCTGAGAGTAAACAGGACTCACTCTTCTGAAGCACACTAAAAAGCTTCTTCAAAAAGACAAAAATCTTTGCTCAACTACTGTGAGCTTCACGTTCCTCCGCAACCTGTGCGTGTTGAAGGCCTCAGCTTGTATGCAACCAAATAATCAATCATCGTTACTTAAACAGCGTCTCTACTTGCAACTGTTAACATGGTAAAAGTATTACGGAGGACCAATTATTTTATCCTGTTGATTCTTGTAACAAATTTCTTTAGATTTCAGATCTATTCTTTCTTTTCTGTGCTTTACCTTGTGATTCATGGCTCTGACAGGCCTATCAGCACCTTCTCATCTCATCGGGCAATCACCACCACCACAGGCCTAATTAAGCAAGCAGCTCCACACACGCCTGCCCACCATCCCAACTCCTCTGCAAAACCACTTTTTGGATTCAACATTAAACACAAAACCCTGTACCAACCTGTTTTATCTAAACCAGGTTTGCCTGGTTTCATCACTTCTGTACTAAGTCACCCCTGCCTCCAATTGCATGACAGCAATCATTAGAAGACATCTTTCAGTTGCTTCTGAGGCTACTAAACAAACCTTAATTGTTTATCCGCTAGTATATGGCTCGAATTAGAGGTTTTGAGAAGCTTGAAAACAATCCCATTGCTAAGAAAGAATCAGAGGGTTTTAGAGTGCATATGACTGAAGCTGAGCACGGAGAAGCTTAGATCTTATGGTTTAAACACTTGCAAAGCACTGTGAACAACAAAGCCTCCATGACGCTCTGGTCACATCAGGTAGGCCAAAATTTTCACAAGCGCCTGTTAATTGTATGTTCTTATGCGTTACTTGATTTACTTTGTGACTTGACATAGCAAACAACATTCTACAGATGCACAGAATTCTCACTGTGACTGAACTCACTGAAAGCTGGTTTGAACTTACCAAATAACACCTGAAAAGAATGACTGAACAAGGAGCCCTGTGAACAGCAAAATGAATAGTCTGCTTTTCTTTCAACTGGCCTGAAGGCCCAGATGCTCTATGAACTGCTTACCACCAAAAAAAAGAATGATAGCTTATGTTCTAGCCATCAGTGTAGCCACCTTGACTGGCCTGCATTCCATAAAATTTGGAGGAATTTCACAGTTAAAAGCAGCAGATAATTTCAGGAGGCATTCAAATTGCTAAGGAAAGGTGCACAGAAAGGCTGCGTTCTCCCCACAGCCACGGCCACCTACTACAGCAGAGGCTGAAATGGGAGATACAGTCTTTCAAATTGTGCAGGCAAAACTGATTCAAACTTTTAGTGTTATTTTATTAATGCTTCCTCTGTAAAATGATGTAATACTGTACAAATATTAAATTAATAATTTAAATCACAATTCATTTAAAAAACAAGTCTGTGAGCAATCAAAAAAATGCAGTAAGGGGGTCCCTCAGGTGATATTCTGAATGTATTACCTAGTCAGAAGTTAAAGAAAGAAGGTATTAAGAAAGATTTTGTTAAGAACACGCCTTACAGCTTTCCCACAAAGAAAGAGCTCTCTCATTATTCTGAATTACTGAAGGAAAAAAAAATACTGCATTACACATTTTAAATTATTTGTAAATTTAACATTTTAAAGCTAATAAAATACATCCATTCTGCCTCAAAAAACAGATCAGAGGTAAAGAAAGAATAATTACATCAGATTTTCTAAAATGGCTTGCACCAATTGCTTTTTAATTGTCTTTTCCCGTACTTCAGAGACGTAAAATAATCTAATCCCTACATGAATGCTTGAGCTTAGCAAACTCCCCTGACATTTCCTCTTTATATTAAATGTTATTGAAAGAAAGAAAAAAAAAAAAAAAAAAAAAAGAGAAAAAGAACAAGATGATCTCCAAGGAGACCACTGTAAGACAGAAAATGGCATTTAGTAACAGATGCAAAGTTCAAATACCATCAAGTTGTAGTGAATTACTCAAGTGTCAGCAATTGTGCAGCAACAGAGATACAACGGCTGTAAGTTAATGCAGTTTGCAATTAGCTGCTGAAACTACTGCAAGAAGTGACAGCCATTATTTAGGAAAAACCATATTAAATAGCATCAATATCCGATGGTGTTAGCATCCTCGGAAAGAGAGAAAAACTTAAATCCTCCTGAATTTTCCAACTATTTTGCGATGTACTTTAAATCCTTCTTAAAGTAAATAACACAGAAATAACCTTAAAACATAAGAAACGAAAATATAATCCTCAACTGTTCTCTGGGTCTGTGTCACATTGATTTATAACAGTTATTTCGAAGACAGACAAAAACACACAGATGCAAACAATTACTCTATTTTTGTAGGCAACAAGTGAGGTGGGTGGTAACTGAGAAATTTTGAAAAATCCTGTCACAATATTCCGTTTTTTCTTAAGTAACCCTCATCACACAACAAACGCTCGCCACATCAGAGACTTTCCAGGGCCTGAAGGGCCACTTTGATTCCAGACCGCTGCAGGCATTAGTGGGGACGTAATTAGGGTAAAAAGTTCAACCACAGTTCCATGTCTAGAGTGCTGCCAGAAATAAATTTCCTCTCATTCACTGGTTTCTACTGTACCCTCCCTGAGAAACATATTGAAAACACATTTATCTTTGTAGAGTTTGTTCCTCTTCTAATTAACTTTATAGCGTTTACAGTATTTAATAATTTAAAGTGGAATTTAAAGTGGCCCTGGAACCAGCAGCTTTGCCTGTAATGGTGCTGTGCATTATCTTTTCCCTGTAGTGCTTCTTTTGACAAGTTACTCCAGGAAGGTATGTGCTCCAGCTGGTTTGAGCTGGATGTGCATTTAGCAAACGGCTACTTCCTCCCCTCCATCTCCTCCCCGTATCGTTACACGCACGGGGGGTTGGAACAGCAGTAAAATGAAACTATGCCTCAGCTCGGAAATCTGCTCTCCCAAACCTCCGCGCTATCCCAAGGATCGCTTAGAAAAGGTTTATCTTTTTACAGCTTAATAAATCAAAGCTTTAGAAGGTCAAAACTACCCATAGTTCTCACCAACTGGTCAAAGTTTGACCCCAAATACTCATTTTCTTCCTTCTAGTTTTGATCCAAGACGAACAGTTTATTATAGTTCAAAGGTTGTTTCTTACTGTAGTTCACTCGGACAAACATTCGATATATCAGAAGAACACCAGATCTTTCCTACCCTTGGTATTTACAAACGGGAACACTACCTTATTCCATTAAAGCTGTCTCTCCTAGCATTTTAGTCAGTGAGAAAACACAGAATTACCCACAACCGTTACTTCAACGTTGCAAAAATAGTTGGAAGTATATTAATTTTACTACAGAAACAAGTCACCAGAAAAAATTCTGGGATCTGAAGAGCTCTTTCTAAGACAGAGACCATTGCTACCTTTAGCACAGAAGACAACGGTCAAATCCAACATCACTAAAAGGAATTTACACTATATGCAAGAGTTGTCTCTCTCAGGCTCTTAAAAGCTGCCACACAACCTGTTAAGACTAAACTGATCCTTTCTACAATAACCAGAGAGGATAATGTTTTTCATCTGCTAGAACGGAAGGAAATCTTTGCAAGGCAGTTGATAGGACAGCACTTTGCAGTTAATGATGCTTTACAGTTTTTCAACAGCCCAAGAGCCTTTGGGACTCAATCTCTCAAAGATTACAGAAATGAGAGAGCTTTACTCAACTTAAAAGGTTCTACTCTACTTTTAAGAACAAAGCCAATTAAGTTTGCTGTCCAGAAATTTAAACTTACACATCCTTGACAGTCTTCAAAAAAAACAGAGCTGGGAAGAATAAAAAATGACTGAATTCTGCACAGTCCACAAATATTTAACAAACTTCATGAAATCTATTTCATAGTGTCCAATAAAATTGAAAATCATAACCATCTGTCCAACTCATTTTTTATGTGTGAATTGAAAAAAAACATGTTGTATTTTACCTCAAGTGGATACACCCTTTACACACTCAGTGCATGATTCAGTCCCTGGCACGGCTGGCTGAGTCCAGGGCACAACCACTGCATCAGCAATGGCATTCCAGTAAAAATATTCCAGGGAGAGTTACTCTGAGCAGTGTGAGAACTGTGAACAAGAACTTCATTCATCATAGCTAATTCCCTTCTCGTGGGTGATCCTTCCAGAAAGCTTTGCTATTTGTCTCTGACAAATCATTTCACAGCTAGCTAATTTTAAACATTAAAAGCCACAGACACTTAGAACTGGACACTGGATTTTAGCATTAACTAGTTACTTTGCCAATAACGAATGGGGTCATGCGATTATTTCAAAATATTCATGTGGGAAAATATTAACACACTATTTGTTTCCATTCTGACTCGTGTAAAGCTTCTTTCTACCTAAACCTTAACACTCCCATAAACACATTCCCAAGTTAAACTTATATTAAGGCTAGTAGATTTTAAGCTACAGTAGCCACGCTAATAAACCATGCTTCCTGAAAATCTGCTGCCAATTGATTTGCCTTGTAAACTGATCAGCAGAGGAAAAAAAAAAAATGCTGGCTAACCAAGTTATACATTTTGTTTGCTCCAGCTACTCCTCCTTCTTTAACTTGCCCTTATTTCCTTTCTCCTCCCATGATTAAAAAAGATTACCTCTTGCTTCTCATGCCCTTAAATGACCTCCAGCCAATTCTTCAAGTCTTCCAAAATTTTCCATCACTTGACATCATTAAATTAATAAGTCTTTCTAAAAATATATGCTAGAAATGTTGCACATGCTACAGGCTGGCTGCTTAGGTTACCGGTTAAGGTCCTTTAGTCTCCATAATGTAGAAGGTTGGAAAGTCTACGGGCATCAAACTCATAATTTTTACTCTTCTGTAACTTATCTTTCAATTAGCTGAACCCGATAATCACTGTGCTCGTACAGTTACCTGACTATCATTGATGCCTCATCTTGATGTTTCATTAATGCGTACCAAGCCCCGTAAATTCACTTTGTGCGGGTATAAAGATTTGTTTATCTTATCACCAAGAACAAAGTAAGCATGCCTCTACAAAACTCCACAAAAACACCCAAAATTTATGCAGATGTTCTTTCCTTCTTGGTTTTCCTTTAATTTGCAAATCTTGTAATCTAAGACTGAAGTTGACTGAACCAACATCTAAACCAGCACAGTAGTATCAGCCAAAAAACACAATCTGTTTCCCATTTACGTGTCAAGCCTGCATCCTTTCTGGGGGCTGTGAAAACTATTGTTTTGAAAAGATTATATAGTGAATCATAGAATGGTTTGGGTTGGAAGGGGACCTTTAAAGATCATCTGGTCCAACCCCCAAGCTAGACATTTCAGGCACTTTACTTGATGGAAAACTTGACTTTTCAAGTACAAAAATGTGCACACTAAAAGCTTGTCAGAAGCTCGGAAACAAGGCAGAAGTTTAAAAAACAAAATTCATCTTCCCTGGTGAAACACTCATTGTGGGGAATAAAAGGATTGAAATTAGGGGCAAATCTCTCGCTACAGAATTTTTACATAAAGCAGGTGCCAGAAATTAATTTCAAAGCGCAAAGTTTAAAATTTTAGACACAAACTAATTTTTTTTAAGTGGGTTCTCTACCATGACTGTCACAAAGAACTTAAGATTTGCAATTAAGAAATATTACACTTAATCAGAATACTGATATTGAGAATGAATGTAAATTTTATCAGCATGTATTATATCAGTGCTTACCATGTTAGGTTACATTACAGGAGAGATGCAACCCACACACCAAGTTACCCAGAAATTGGTTTCTAAATTAAAATGTTGTTAAATCAGTGGGAGACATACTAAAAATTAATGAATTTAAAAATGACTTGTCAAAAAAATAAGCTGTAATTCATTATTTTGCATGAAGTGCTATTACATTTATCTGCTTCATAATGAAGAAGTCCTGGCTTATTATCACAGACAAAATTATTCATGGATTTCTTTCTGTTAAAGTACATGGTACATTAAAAGGATAGCAAAAAATGTTGAAGTTATTTAAAATAAATTATATTTTTTGACAGTATTTATTAATTACTACTTGAAAATTCTTTGGATTCCAGATGGACGAATGTTCTACCCTAAAAAGAATTGCTTTTTATCAGATTTCGCTCATTATAGTATATTTTCTTTACAGCTAAAGGAAACAAGAATTTCCTGATGGTAACCACTAATGCAGACTGGTGGCCAAGAACCAGGAAATCCCAGCTCCTAACTCGAACGTGTCGATATCTCATTGGTACAGTGACAGTGCAGAGGATCTAAATAAAAAACTGTATCGGATTTGTAATACTTTAATGGGTTAGCATCTGTAACAATTAACTTGCTCATACCTGCTCATTTTCATACCTGCTGAATGGAAAATTCTCACAGATTTTTATGCATTTGAATATATGCATATTCCATCCAATCACATTCAGTTTGCAGTAAAGAAAGACAACGTAGTTGAACATATCAGCGCAACAGTTTGTGTGTTGGAAGACTTGGATTTGACTTCAGGATCTGCTTTGGACTAGCTGCCTTTGAGAAAAATCATTCAGTCTTTTCGACACTTTGTTTACCTTTCTGTTGAATGGGCAATATTTTAGTGTCAGTGCTACATCACTTCACTGATTATTTGACCTGCCATTTCAGTAGACAGAACAGGCCGCCTATTCCCTGCACATTTTCAGTAGTGTGCTGACAGCTGCAGTATTTCGTGCCATAGCCAGCATAATCTCCAAAGTAGGTGAGGAGATGACTGTAGTGAAAATCAAGTGCTTTGAAATAAATGTTGTCGAATAAGTGTAGTGCTTTCTTCAGCTATATGATTAAGCTGGATGTTTTATCTGTCTGCAAACGTTAAGATACACAGGAAGTGATGGTAAACAAAAAGAACTGAACTAAAATTGTGATTCAGGTTCAGAGTCTATTTTTGATGTTCTGCACAAATCCTTTTTTTATGCATAACAAACATCTTAGAAACGTAATCAAATGATCTATGAATGTAACAGAAGAAAACACCAATTGTGACACTTGAGCCAATTTAAAAGGAGTGTGACTCCAGCCGAGGACAAACTCTCAAAGAACTCTTAACCTGAAAGCTGTTGACAAAATGGGTTATTTGCAAAGACTCTTTCAAAAATAACTTGCAACAAACAGTAACTGTAGAAAAGTGTTTCAGAATTCTCTGTTGAAGAATTACCGCCGTGAGGAAACCGGTTCTTTATTAAATGTGTAAACAAGAGTCTGTAGCAGAGTCTCGCCGATTTATTGATGTGCTAGTCTTCTGGTCACAGTGGAAAGCCTGACTTAAAATCTTGTCTTTGCAGAAATTTAACTACTGACATATGGCAACACAAACTTACCTATTCGTTTAGAATACGTATGAGCTTTTTTTCTTAATAGAAAATCAGAAACTACCAATAATCTTTGAAGCACTTTTCACTAACTGAGGAATATAGTAACACAGTTAAAGATCCTTATAGTTTCTTCACTTCCCAGATATCTCAGCTTCTAAAGAAAAGGTATGAAGAAGGAAAAGTTTTTCTATCCAACCTATCCTTTACATACATAAATCTGCTGTTTCGATTAAGACAAAGTCCTACCAGAGCAGGATTTGTATCACCAGTTACATGCACTCTCATGTAGAACAAGTCAATCAGGAGATTGCAGACACAGGAGGGGGAAGGAGAAAAGACACTGTTTCTGCAAGTTGTCAACACATCAGTGAAAGACATTTCACTTCTCTACCCTACATGGCTTTCTTTCAAAGGTTTAAGACATTAATATTCTATGTTACTTTTAACATTAATGTTCTATTTTAACAGAGCAATAATATGTCCAGAGAAATTTAGAGAGATTTGGTAGTCCTCCTCCACACCCAGAGTGATTAAATTCTTAACTGAAAAGGGTGTGGCACAGAATTAGTCTTACTACTGTAAGAAGATTTACTTCAACTGCTTAGCCTTTGAATCATCATGGAGTGGGTTACCCTTGAAAAGCAAATATTTTCCTGCAGGTATAGATATAAATCCTCTGCACTGTCTGAATCAACCTATCAAACAGATACAAAATATCTTGAGGCTGTCTTTTATAGGAGGAGTGATACAAGACTGTCCAGAGTACACAAGACAAGACTGTTAACTTACTTTTCTAACTCAAAGTAGACTTAACAAGTATTTTGCTAACAGTGAGCAGCTCTAACAATGAAATTGCTTGGTGCTTGTAATTCATTCGATACACGGCTGCTGCTGCTTGAAATCATCTTTTAATTACTTTTTAGAGACACAGATATTACTTTAGACACTTAATAATAATTCTGACCAGGATTAATATCAGAAAAGGCTAATCATAAAATTGTGGTAACACTAAGAACAAAATAAACTCAAAATACCTCTTCACCTATTTTATATCAAGAGTCTATTTTTTTACACCTTCTAAAAAGCTTAAGCCAATCCCAAATCTGTGCTGACACACTAGGAAAAAAACTTTTAAAGCCCTTCCCAGTGTTATCCCATTAGCAAAAAGGGAATAGAGCTTGAAAGACGCAATCTACTGGGGTATCTTAGAGGAGATGACAATCTCCAGGTGAGACTTTATTCACAAAAAATGTTCTTACCCAGAAGATCCAATGCTTTTGCACACCCCAAGAAGAGGCCGCTTCTCGGAGAAATTATCACATTTCTGAGCACCTAGTAAGAGAGAAAGCAAAAAAGAAAGAGCAATCAGTACGCTGACTTAAAATCTTGTCTTTGCAGAAATTTAACTACTGACATATAGCAACACAAACTTACCTATTCGTTTAGAATACGTATGAGCTTTTTTTCTTAATAGAAAATCAGAAACTACCAATAATCTTTGAAGCACTTTTCACTAACTGAGGAATATAGTAACACAGTTAAAGATCCTTATAGTTTCTTCACTTCCCAGATATCTCAGCTTCTAAAGAAAAGGTATGAAGAAGGAAAAGTTTTTCTATCCAACCTATCCTTTACATACATAAATCTGCTGTTTCGATTGTGACCTTTCAAAGTACAGGGGGTGTGCATGTTGTGGGGGCCCAATATACTGGAAGGATATTGACTGTATAATAAATACAAAACTCAGCCTTTTTGAGACTGCCGACAGAAACAGAAATAACAGAGTCGCGAACACTGGAAGGAAGAACAGTTTTCCTAACAAAACGTAGCAAAATCTGGCCAGGGCTTTGGAGTTAATTTCTGTTCATTTCAGTTGGAGTTAACAATGCTACTGAATTTCCTCCATTTTCTTTCAACCTTTGGCTTTTCACTTATCTGTCTGTAGGTTTGCATGTGTGTGTGAATAATGGAATTTTCTTTTTTTCCTCCATTATACACCAAAGCCTTTGATCTATAAAGAATATTAGTGATATAGTCTGTTCAAATTTCAATTCACAAATACTGGTGCGCTGCACTAAATCAATTATTCAGAAAGGCACAACAATTAACAATACACATTTTCACATAACAGAGACTGTTAATTATTAATAACTCTGGTACGTGCAATTAATTTGTAACAAAACCCGTTCAGTACTCTCATCTGTACAAGGAGAAGTCTTCCCTCCTACACATTTGGGTATTTATAAAGTCAAATGGGTCACATCAATAATTTCACCATCAACAATAGATTTACAAGTAACCTAAACCAGCCAAATGTATTTTCCTTTTATTCCTATTATTTCAAGGCCTTTTATGAGTCATACCTGTACTGTATGTACTGACCTGTAAATTGACAAATGAAACATATAGTCTTCTTAAGAATCTGGCAACCAATTTGTTTTCTCCACTACAGGTAACAGATGAACTCCATTTGTTTCTGCTCCCTGAGCCAGTCTCTCAGCAGTGAGGGTGAAAGGCTGATTACCAGGAGTTCTGACATTGATTTAAGTGGAGCCAGGATTTTACCTTAATATTTAGCTATACTTTCTTTTATTTATTTTTTTTTTTTTTTACTAGATATATTATAGACATGAATTCACACATTTCTTTACGGGCTTCTTCCAAGTTTAACAACAAGGAACAGAGGAAAGAGAGGTGGTGGGGAGGAATGGGAAACAACTGTACAAGATCTGAAAAAATAACAGTTCAATACCCACGCTACAGATATGCAAAATTTGTACAATAGGTGCTTAAACTTCTGATATCAGCCTG
The DNA here is from genome assembly GCA_024605025.1 of Megaceryle maxima. NCBI lineage: Eukaryota > Metazoa > Chordata > Aves > Coraciiformes > Cerylidae > Megaceryle > Megaceryle maxima. The sequence continues at coordinate 728 of JANHGN010010442.1, read as the reverse complement.
TAATGACTGAGGCCCTAGCTTAAAAACAAAAATAAATAAACCACTAAAAAAAAAATAAATCCATTTTCTACTTCAAATAGATACTTTCAGAATGTAAATATTAATTCTGTAGAAAAGGATCATTATTTTGAGGCCTCTGCAGGGCATTAAATCAGGTTAATAGCTGCCCCATTCACGAGATTGCAAAAAAGCGACATGTGTTGTTCTCTGCAATGCTTAATGGAGTCAACAACCCTTTCTAGTTCTGCGGTGGGATTTAATCTTCCAAGTTATGGTGGATTAATTTTGATTTGTAAAATCGTGTTTGTTTGCATGTGCGATACGCTGACGTTGCACACACCTGCTCCACACACAGTGTTTAACCAAATGCAGCAGGATGATTGAAATGAAAAACAGCTAGCTAAATCCCCCAAATACAAAAAGTATTGAAATCCTGTTGCAAAGTCTTTTTCTTAAACTCCTTTTATTCTAAATCCTTTTAATTCTGTCATATAACACTACAGCATTTATAAAAAGCTGAAAATCCCGACAAATCACACAATTAAAGTAATGAAAACTGTCCTTCCTGCCAACAAGGCACCACCTTACCTACAGCTCCATTTAGCTAAATGATACAGTTTTGGGGCTGTTTTTTGGTTGGGGGTTTTTTTTGTGGGTTTTTGGTTTTTTTTTTTTCTAACAGATCTATGTCCCTCTTATGATGGGGACACCACAAATGGATGCAGTAT
>JANHGN010010441.1:0-21075 GCA_024605025.1 Megaceryle maxima | reverse complement strand
GGGGTTGGGTTTGTTGTTGTTTTGTTTGGTTTGTTTTTTTTTTGTTTTTTTGTTTTTTTTTTTTTTGGGGGGGGGGTGGGTGGGTGTTTTTTGGGGGGGGGGAGTTGGTGGTGGTTGTTTGTTTGGTTGTTTGGTTTTTTTTTTCTCCCTCTAGTGGGAGAAATTTTGATCATCTCTCACCTACCTCTGAGTGATGTATCCTGCCCAGACAAGCATCACTGGGCATGGACATCTACAATAGGACAGTGGTTCTCAGCTGGTGATCTTGGAGCCCACAGAGCAACCCTTTGAAGGTTCTAGGGGACAGGGGACAGTGACATTATTGACGTTCATGCTGTGAAAAGAAAAATGGAAATGTACAGATGGGATCTGTTAGGAGGCTGGTTTTAGAATACAGGGCACAATGTATTCACAACTGATTTCTGTAGGTTGGCATATTCTCGTATCCATTGCCAATTATAGTCTCAATGAAGCTGTAAGTTTAGACCCCCTATGATGGCCAGGCTTGAGGTGTTGTGTGCTTGGCCTTGACTATCCAAGGGGAAGGGTTTGTTGTGGAAGTTGCCATGCTAAGTCACAGCAGGAATAAGGGATGTGCTATATTTAGTAGATGATAAACAGATTTAAACAAGGTGTGAGTACTTTTCTCTGATAGAGATGGAATTGTAAATGGAAATGTCATCTTTTCTCCAGTCGTATAAAATAACACCTCTTGCAGGACTTTACTGATGACAGGTATGTTTTTGTAGTATTTTCTCCTGTATCTCTAGGCATACTGTATTAAAAAAAAAAAAAAACCCCATAAGCTATAAATAAGAAGCTGTGAATCATTTGCATATGACTGTTGTCTGTAAGGCTATTCTTGTAGTAACTAACACTATTTTGCTAAGTGCTTATGGTGGATGGATATTTTACTTGTGTTCTCAGTCACTCGATTCAGGCTCTCAGCTCTCTCTGGAATTGTCAGCAGTTGCACGAGAGGCCATTGTCATACCACGAATAGCTCATGATTCATTTTTTTGTGGGTGGCAAAAAAAATACAATTGTAATTATTGCTTCCAACTTTTTATAAAAGCTGATTTTTATTTTTTTTCTCCCAGAGGAGAGCTTGGTATTTTTATACATGAATCTGTAGAAATGAAATACTCCTTTACTTTTCCTGTCACTGAAACACTCACCTACCCAGTGCAGTTCAAGACTGTTGTGTTAGATACTGTACATCTTCAGATTATTTCTTTAAGGTAGGAGTCTCTGTACTATCCAAACTAAAAGCCAAAAGGTAAAAATTAAGATGCCAGTGCCGGTCTCTTCTCACAAGTAACAAGTGATAGGACAGGAGGAAATGACCTCAATTTGCACCAAGGGAGGTTTAGGTTGGATATTGGGAAAAATTTCTTCCCTGAAAGGGTTGTCAAGCCCTGAACAGTGGTTGAATTGCCATCCTTGGATGTGTTTAAAAGTCATGTAGAAGTGCTGCTGAGAGGGACATGGTTTAGCAGTAGACTTGGTAGAGTTAATGTGACTCATTATAGACTCAGTGATCTTAAAGGGCTTTTCCAACTGAACTGATTCTATGATTCTGTGCTCAGAAGTGAAATGATGTGCCCTATGATCCAATCAGTGATGACCCAAAAATAATTTTTTCTGGGTTCCTCCCCAGCATGGCATGCATTTGTTCAAAACTCTCATGGATTCACAGGTGATTCCTCTGCTTTTCTTTACTCAGTGTTTTGATTGACTTGACCATCATTCTCAACTATGAGATTTGGTGAATGTGGAACTTGCCTGCGTTGTACCTTGTACAGTTCCTCAAAATGTTGTTAAAATGCTACAGGCAGCACATTTCACAGCAGCTGCTTGACTCCTCTCTTCTCCACCACCCTTGCTCAGCAGTTTTACAGTGGCTTTCCTCGCGGGTTCTCGCTAGGAGAGTGGTTCTTGCCGCTATTCTCACTTTATTTGTGAGGGGAAAGTAAGGTGAACTCTGTGTACTGACAGATATCACCAAGTGTCATAATTAGTCTTAGAAACTAGGCTGTCAGGTTTCCTGCCTGCTGCCCTAGCTGTCTGGCTGGGCTGCCTCTTCAAGCCTGTTGGTGTTGGTACTTTCCAATAGTACATTATCTTAGGTCACAGAAACAGAATCCATATTGCAGTTTCTCAAAACTTCAGGTTTTTCGGGTGGGATTTTAAGACTAGTATGTAAAAGGTATTCACTTGAAGAAGGGGATTTTGTCATCAGCTGGGAGCAGAACTAGATCCACAGTGAACATCAGTGAGGATCTCCTCTTATGGACTTTGATTATCAGAGAGAAATTGAAAAGTTTGGATTCAACTCTTCTGTTTTTCAAAGTCCTTGCAGTGAATCTAGAATTTCTTGATTTGGGGCCATTTTGATTTTCAGCATATCAAAATGAAAGATAGGATTGCCAGAGAGCATCTTGCCTATAAATTTTCATATTTCTTATTGCAGCCTCTTCCCCAGCTGTGCTGAATTTTCTGAGGTCTCCAGAGAAAATTTTTTTTTCTATTTTTTTGAAAAATTTACTTCCTTCTGCATCCATGCTCTGCAATCCTTTACAAAATGCATGTATATTATATAAACATAGGGGGGAAAAAGCATTTTTTTGGGGGGGAGAAAGTTGCTGGTATCTGTTGATATAAATTTAGAATATATATGGCCGTTTGCTGCACAGAATTGATCAAAACGTTTATCTGGCTCATCTGAGCATCACACTGCTGTGGCATGGATTAGGGAAAGTCGATAGGTTAGAAGCGAAGCAGGGCTTTTCAAACTCAATCTTCTTGTGAACTGCAAGAGGCCAGCAGAGCACTATGTTGGTAGCAGGTCTTGGCAGCAGCACCAGAGCTGAGAGTGTCAAGAAGGCTGCATTTGATTAGAAATTATCATGCCTGGCTGCTGACACAGAGGTTTCCTTCCCCCACGCCTGGCTCCAGTCTCAGTGTTTTCTTAGCATTCTCAGAGTGTGAGTGTCTGTGCACACATAAAGGAGATCCTTTAAACAGAATTGAATCAAATAACTCTCATAATGATGTTCCTTATTGCTAACATTTGTCACCTTGATGCATCTGTGAAGAGATGAGTCGAGACACAATGTGCTGTAAAATAACTGCTTGATGAATCAAAATGCGAGTTCAACATCAAGTGCTGTGGTTAATATGATGCAAGCTTCCAGGTTAACAAACTCATAAATTGCCTTAGTATATATTTCCCTCCCTAAATTCAGCCTGTCCTTCCCTTCGAGAAAAAAATTGTCCTTGTTGCATTATTTCTTGTCGAGATGTTACCGTTCTGCTAACAAGCCTAATACATTTGGGCTCTGAAAATTGCATTCTTAACACATCACAACCTTCACTGCTTTATAGAGCCAGGATGTGGTGTTCACAGGTATGGACTGGTGGGAAGTGGGTAGGGACCATGTAGGCAAACACCAGCTGAGAATTCGGTCTGATGTTGTAGTTTTTGTTCTGAGTGTGCCTTTAGGGGAGGAGTATGAGATGGGAGAGCCTTGTTGCACCTCAAAGTGTGAATATGCTGTTGTTTACAATGACAGATTTATCACAAGGTTGTAAATTGAAAAAAGCAAAATAGTATTTTTATTTTGAGTTTTAGGTTATCTAATTACAGTGGTTCTAGTTGGCCCTGAATGTTTGTGTATATACCCTGCAATTTTAATATCCTTTCTGTTACCGAACAACTAGCAGGAAATAGCTAGTTTGAGTTCTTCAGATGAATGTTTTGTTTTCCTTTTTTCTTTTCTTTTGTGTGGTGTGGTTGGTGGTTGGTTTTTGTTTGTTTTTTTTGTTTGTTTTTTTGGTGTGTGTTTGTTTTGGTTTTTGGGGTTTTTGTTTTGTTCATTTCCCCTTAAAGTCAGTGGTTCTCTTAAGAAAAACCCCCTGTTTTTACTGATAAAGCCAAGCAAAACCACTCTTCCTTCTCTCTTTACTTTCCTCTGTAGGCTCCTTCATGATGGTGAACAGCTCTGGGCGGGCATCTGGGCAGAAGGCTCATTTGCTGTTGCCTACACTGAAGGAAAACGACACGCATTGCATCGACTTCCACTATTACCTCTCCAGCAGAGACCGTTCGAGCCCTGGCTCGCTGAACGTCTACGTGAAGGTGAACGGAGGACCGCAGGGCAATCCCATATGGAACGTCTCGGGGGTTGTTACAGAAGGATGGGTGAAAGCAGAACTTGCCATCAGTACATTCTGGCCACATTTTTATCAGGTATGAGTTTGTAGTATTTTTCTCTCTTTGTCCTTTGAACATTTGGCCAGGTAGGAGCTAAGCTACACTAGCACTAGGTATTCTGAAAAGTCAAATCTGCCCTGATGTTTTCCTATCAGAATGTATTTACATACAGCAGTTCTACAGCAAAAAGGTTATATAAGCATCTTGACCTATTTCTTCCTGCTTCACCCTTTTTGTTCAGTTGTCATGTTGCAGAGGGACGGATCACAGAATGGTAGGGCTTGGAAGGGACCTCTGAAGATCATCAAGTCCAACCCCCCTGCAGATAACTCAGAAATGCATCCAGACAGGTCTTGAAACTCTCCAGAGAAGGAGACTCCACAACCTCTCTGGATAGGCTGCTGGGAGTCAAATTATTGGCAAGTTAAGACCCACTTCTTTATCATGAAAATGGCACCATAAACAGACTTGTAGTGGCACTTTCCGTGGCACAATGTAAACACAACTGAGTGTCTAGATGTCTAGCTGTATCTCTGCATAAATTTGCCTGAATTATTTTTGAGCCTTAATTGTTTCCATAAGAAGGAACACTTGTTCACTCAGCTTTACAGCTGGACTTTTCCTTTGCCTATAGGAGGGGTGTAAGTATGTAAGCTGCTAATAAAAATCTTGTACCCTGTAATTAACATAAGTATACTCTTCACCAGATGCTTCATTCCTCTTCTTTTGGGCACTGCTGGTAATATAGATTTACTTGTTCTGTTAAGAGACTTACTTCTTTTAAAACAATCAGAAAGTTGAGGAATGTATCAGATAAATTGTATTTTGGTTATAGTAAACTACTACTTATCTGTTGTCCACTTAAAGCTTCATGTGGCAGCATTACGGTCATTGTTTTATTTTTAATTAGTCCACACAATGGACTCGCTTACTTCTTGTTAACGTTGAAAGTGTGGTTTTGTCTTGTTTTATATTCAAAAAACAAAAAATCCTGGGAGGTAATTGCACCCTAAACCTTGCAGGAAAAGCTGATGTACATATGATAACTAATAAATGATGTGAGATAAAAATTACTATAGAATAAATGATGAAAAGGCAGCAAATAGTCTGAGGATATAAAACAGCAGGCAGAAAAATGTACTGCCTTTTTTTTTTCTTTTTTGCTTCTATTAACTGGGTAGGAGGTCTGTGAAGTCTGAGCTGAAGTCGAATGCTTTAATGTTCTGTCTCTGAAAAAGAGTTGGGGATATCAGAATACATAGCGCGCACTATGCAGGGGGAGAGGAAGGGATGAAGAGATGCAAATAAATGGAAAGTGGTGTTTTAAGGGCAGTGCACAACTTGTCACTTGTTCTGAAGTCATATTAAAGTGCTTATATTCCATTCATATTAACATGGACCTGAGCACGAACCAGAATTTGCTTCGTAGGAGGTGCTCTGTAGAGATAACAGAAATGATCTTTCACCCAGATAATCAGTACTTGAAAAACCTGGGAAAGACAGTCTGATCTCACACTAAGAGAGATCCTACTCTTAGATATACCAATATTAGACTTCCTGAGCCTGATTTACTGCTTTTGGAAGTCCTTTTGTAGGTCAAGTTTGCATTTCCTGGGAAAAAAAAAAAATCCTTTAAATCAAACAAGAATTTTTTACTGCAGAGCAAAATTGGAGGGCAGCAGCAACTGCCTAGGAGGAATTCATGCCTTGAAAATGCAAAAGTTTTCTATTTCATTTTTTGGTAAATGGAGGTGATGTTCCCTTCTGCTTATATTTGTATTCTTACTACTTAAATGTGACATTTAGATTTTGAGATCTGCCCCACTGTTAGGGGACATCTTATAGATTGATCTGCCATCAGTCCTTGATTTTATAAACCATCTTCTGCTGATGGTCTGCAATCCTGTGAGTTTCTACATTTAATCTTTTAAAGGAAAGAAAATTTTAAGCTTGTAAAACTGAGGAGGAAAACACAATGAACAGCCTAGTCAAAATTATTGTTATTTGGCAGTCTAAAGTAACACTTCTGGCTAAAAGAGTCCAGAGGTGGCAGGATGGCAAAAGCCTGGGTGTAGTGCTTGTAGAGGGAGTGTCTCATTTCACACAACCTAGAGTGTGCCATCGGAGTGTTATTTGTCAGCTTTAAATCAAAATTACATGCCTGGAGAACTCTTTGTACGCGAGAGGACAGAAAGTATGCTCTGTATTAAAAAAGCATCAGGTAAGGCAGGAAAAAAACAGTGGTTTTCCTAAGTAATGAAATCTGCATCAGGCAAAATGTGGGTTATTTACTTAACGTACAGAAAGCAGACCATCCTGAATGGCGGCGTGCATCAAAAAATTCAGTCAGGCAAAAGATGTGAAACTATCTGCCCTCGGTCGGAGGCTTTGACAAGTGCTTTGAGCTCTGGAGATAGGACTAGTGGAAAAGCTAGTAACCAAGCCTGTGGCCAGAGGTCGTGATTTAGGTCTGGCAGTTCTGTGCAAGGGTCGCAGGAGTCATCTGGATCCAAAAGTACTCTGCTGAGATAGAAATGTGGGCATGGTGGAGATTTATAATGTCTACCCTAGAGTTACTCGTACTTTGATTCCCAGCCTGCAAATGTTTTTAGTGTAGCAAGAAAAAGCTGTAATAGTTCTTGGAGAAAGGTAATACATGTAATCTTGAATTACTGCTTGCCATAAGGATGAACTTAGTCCCAGAATGCACCAAGGGCAGCACTAGAGTCTGACAGGAAGAGGTTTTTTTGATGTATAGCAAGGAAGGTTATTGATCCATGATCCATGCCTGAAGAAAACTGTTGTACCACAACAGATGAGCCAGGCTACACTGGTAGAACAGGCATTGTTGGTCTATAGCAGCAGTGAAAAGTAGGGCTGTTTATTGGTAAGGAAGCATGAAATGATAGTGTTTGCAGTTCTTAGGAGCATTTAATACAAGTTTTTTTAAGAGTAAAGCTTTGCATTTTGTCATCCATATTAATTTCTGAGACGTTCCTTAAATGTAGGGTGTTGTGAAATGCCTATGTCTTGACCATTATGTTACACTTCTGACTTGAATTTAAAAGGATGAGAGATTCAGTGTGAAATTAGCAGAACTGGGCCCATACACATGGATTCCTGCCTTTTCCTCACATGGAATCTCAGTTCCCTGTTCTCAAGAAAACCTGGGTGCTTCCGTGCTTCTCACTTTGATAGGGCTGAGATGCAGAAGGTGACAACAGTGTGGAAGTGTGAATTGGGAAATACCAACAATACCCGACTGTGAAGCAGCACAGATAATAAAATAATCTGTCAGAGCAATATTGAGTGAATTCAGAGGAATCCTCCACTCTCTTCAATGGATTCTGCACCACAGTGCTTGGGGTTTTAGGAGCTGATTCCAGTTGTTCCTGGCTGAAGTTACATTGTACTGTATTATTAAACTCTGCACGTCAGTTATTAATAGAAGACAGTTCTCCATGTATCGGAGTTTACTTTTGGCACATGCTAACAACTAATGCCAGTGCCTTGGAGAATTTTTCTTTCCAAGTTCTTGGCTTGCAGGACATCGAGTGTTAGTTGATTGTGGCTTATGGCATCTCACAAATGCAGAACTGAAATTAGATTTTGTAGCTGTCATGTTGCCCTTCAAGTCTGAAGGGAGTTGCAGTAGGTCTGTACCTTCCCACTAAGTGTAATTTTTACTGTGAATGACATCTTATTTCTAAAGTAATTATAAATTCTACACAAAGGACTTGTGTTATCCCTATATATTGTATATAGTCCTTAAAAAGCCTATTGAAAAAGTTGATAATATAAAACATTTATTGATGTCTTTTTTGATTATTTTATCTTCTGGAGACTTGCTTCCTCCTGTTCCTTCTTGGGTAGCCTATTTTTTTTGTCCACAAGACTGCTTTCAGTCTACTCTTTGCCCAGCCTGTATTTGTGATTGCCCTGACCATGTGCAGGCCCTTTCACTTGGCCTTGTTGAACCTCATGAGGTTCACATGGGCCCAGCTCTCCAGCCTGTCAAGGTCCCTCTGGATGGCATCCTTTCCTTCCAGCGTGTCAACCACACCACACAGCTTGGCGTTGTCAGCATTCTTGCTGAAGATGCGCTTGAACCCACTGTCCATGTCACCCCCAAAGATGTTAAACAGCACCAGCCCCAATACCGGCCTCCGAGGAACACGAACAACTCTCTTACTCTATTAAATCTTCTGATGCGGGGGTTGTAAAAGATTCTAAGCAGTGTCAGACTGGGAATACCAGCTTTTATTCAGCATGAAAGTAAGTGTTGAAAGCTGGCTGTAAGTAGTTGACTTTGTGGTTTAATAATGAATTTTAGAGGTTAAAAATTACTGAAATACTTTCTCCTATGAAAGAGGTAGCTGCACGAGAATACTGCTCTAATAGTAATGACTGTGCCAGCTGAGTACGTTAACTCTGTCCTTGAAAGCATTATTGTATACTTATGCAAAAATGAGCAATTTAGTGCAGTGTGATCATTACTTTAGTAAGAGGGAATGAAACTGGGGATGTCCCTTTGAAATGCAGAGGACAGCAGCTGGTACAGCTTCACCTACTCTTATTTATTTATTTAAAGGTGAAGGCTGGCATGTCATTCCTTTGGGAAGAGAACCACTAACTTGAGAGGTAACATTACCAAGATGTTAAATAATCAATCTGCATTTTGCTTTTTTTTTTTTCCTGTTGCAGTTTAACATTTCTAAATTTCCTGTTCCTGATAGAATTACAGAACATCTCAAGCTGGAAGGGACCCCTAGGGATCATTGAGTCCATCTCCCTGCTCCTCGCAGGACTACCTAAAACTAAGCCATATGACTAAGAGCATTGTCCAGGTGCTCATTGAACTCTTAGAACGCTTTGGGTTGGAAGGGACCTTTAAAGATCATCTAGTCCAAATTCTTGACAGACTTAGTGCAGTGACTGCTTCCCTGGGGAGCCTGTTGGATGAACCACCCTCTCAGTGAAGGACCTTTCCCTGGTGTCCAATCTGAGCTTCCCCTGACGTAGCTTCATCCCATTTCTTCATGTCCTATCGCAGGTCCCCAGAGAGAGGAGATCAGCGCCTCACCCTCCGCTGCCCGGCCTCCGAGGAAGTTGTAGATTGTGATGGGATCATAATCTCCAGTTCATGTTCTGCTGTCCTTCAGTTGTTGGGCAGACTGCACCATATTTAATACTATTTTCTCCTGAACTTTTAGTTAGCTTATTTGGCAGTAGTTAATTTAATGATGTCTTTATCAGCTTTTCAGACTTACTGTTTCCTGCACCACTGATTTTTTGGATATTTTTAGTAATAAGATACTTCAGATCAGGGCAGTTTTCCAGGTAGAGTCACAAATCCATAGGGAAGAATGAGATTTTATTCTTCATCTGTAATTGACTATCTGTCTATTCAGATCTAAATTAGTGGAACGCTTTCATTATCCAGATAAATAAAACTGAAAGTGCTAGTTAATGTACCATTAACGTAGAGAAATACTACATTGGTTTTTAAGAGTATTCATTCTCAGACCATGTTAGTTCAATTCAGGGAAGAGCAGAAACAACTTTATTGTATCTGGGAGAATCTTATTTCAGTCCAGTAACTAGAATTAGGGTCATTCGTTGCTCATAATTTGCTTTCTAATATAGCTGTGGCATGTCTGCCAAGTCAAGGTTTTCTTCGGATGAATCCACGCAGGGTTATTGATTCAATAAGAGAATTTTATCATCCTTCAGCTTTCTGAGGTATACTGAGAGTAAAATATCAAATGAGAGTGGTGAGACCCTGGAACAGGTTGACCAAGGAAGTTGTGGATGCTCCATTTCTGGCTGTGTTGAATTCCAGTCTGGATGGGGCTTTGAGCAGCCCAAACCATTCTATGATTCTGTGATTATCCACTTGATGTTCTTGGGCTGATGCTTAAAGTGAATGCAGATGTGTATATGCACATGGCAGTTTTTGCTCTTCCAAAGGAAAGCAGTGCATAGTTGTCTCTAATCCTAATGAAGGTTGCTTCTTGTTTTCCTATCAAACAGTTTTTCAGTCCTTGGTGGCACATACATACTGGATTGCCTTGGTATCCCTTCAGTATTGATGATGAAATGCTTGGAATGACTCAGACATTGGAATAAGAGCAGAGTATGTTGACCAAATGATTAGTATAGCTGTTCTATTTAAAGAAAGATTTTTCTTCCTTTGTCTTTCAGGTGATATTTGAATCTGTCTCCTTGAAAGGACACCCAGGGTACATAGCAGTGGATGAAGTCAGAGTTCTCGCCCATCCATGCAGTGAGCACTCTTTGTTTTTAATACTGTGTCAGTTTTGTATACCAGGTTTTATGGTTAAAAAGTGTGATTTACCCAGTTTGGTCAGCACTAAAATGTCATCTTGTATCACCCTTCTGTAATTACATCACTGGGCAAGTTGTGCAAAGGGCCAAACCACGCTCAGTCTATAGTTAGCACCAGGATATCTGGAAGTCTCTCTTCCTCTCTTGTTATGAGAACATAAAACTGATTGTTTTATTAATTCTGAATAATGCTGCTGTAGAAAAGAATCTAAAAAGCTTCTGATAAATTAACCCTGTGTGGTTAATTTAAGAAGAAACAAATTGTTTCAATATTTCCTTGGTAAAGGACATATCCCAAAGGTCTCTCTCTTAACAAATGTTAAACCTACTCAGCACCCCCGTAAAGATATTAAAAATAAATCTCATTCAGACAATACACTGGTACAAGAGTAGAAACTAATGTGGGTTGATAATACTGTTCAAAAACATTAATGCTCATTTCTTCTGTTGCAGCCATAATAATAAGCTTAGATTTATATTATTTTTTTCCTATTTAAAGAAACATTGAGCCTCAGCCTTTGAATCTGAACATTTTATGGTTTCCCTGTGCATCCACAGTGTGGCTCTAAGGCCTTTGTGTGTCTATATTGTGCGTGTGGTATATAGTCATATCTAAGGATTTTATTTTTTTTAACAGCCTCTCCCACTAGTTCATAGTTTTAGTAACTTAGTGACAGCTGCTCACAAAAAAAAAAAATAATCCTGGATCCTATCGATGGAGTGTAATCAGCTGGATTTCCTGCCATACAGAATTTCCAAGAATAGCTGCCATTTAGTGTGACGGACACGGCTCTGCTCAAGTTTAACAGGACATTTCTGACAACTGCAGTATGGTTAATTGCTGTTCAAATTATATTTGTATTTACCATGTGTTCATTGTTCAGGCCTTTGGGTGCATTTACTTTGTTAAGAAGTACTTACAATCTGTTTTAACCAGATGTTGCTGATAACTGGCAGCATCCAAACAAATTCCCCCCCCTAAATGGTCTGCGTGTGTTCTACAGCGTGTTGGGTGATGACTGATCCCTTTACTGGGAAAGAGGCCACTGAACAAACTGGGGGCAAAGCTTAGACAAGAAAGTTAGGGGATATAAAAAAAGACCCTTGATGAATAAAGTATTTACACTGATTTTAAATCCATTTCTCCAAGTATATGCAGGTCCCTCTTCAAAATGAATGAATTCTTGGTGACTCAAACCCAAAATTATTCAGTTAACTACTCTATCTTAAATCAGTTTGCAACCTGCAGCATAAAGAACTCATTGCACACTGCAAGTTCTCTGCAGTCTTTGTAAATGCTCCTCCTGTCTGATACCCAATGTTGCTTTTGCTGTTCAGCTATGACAGCCACCGGGGTAGATGTCACCAGAGTGTGTTCTATTGACTTTTCCAGGCTTTGCCCTTAATACTTATTTTACAATTGTTACAACTCAAAACATAGGGACTGTGAAGCTCTTGATGACCCTGGAGGTTACTGAAATTATTGGTGTTACTACTTCATTTTTGCTTTACCCTTCTAGATGACAGAATAGCAGACAGACTTCACTATCAGCAAAAATAGGCATGTGTTCTCTGTTCGGGTGTCTACAGCAGACATGTAATTATATGTCAAGCTTCATGCACACGGACACACGCCTGCATCCTTTTGTAGCTATTTGATTCTGACAGAAGTAGATGTGCTTGATATGTCTAAATTTCATCAGTGTCTGGTCATAACAGAAAATGTAAATATAAAGTGGGAAAAACTCTGACCTTTAGGGTCTCATATGGCTTGTGTGTCCTACTAAAAGGTTTCAAAAGGTGCACAAACTTCTTTTGAAGTACAACAAGAACTAAATAAATTTAAAAGTGTCAGATTTGCTGCTGTAATCTTTTTTATTTTCCTGTAAGCTAACTTACAGAGGTAAATGAGTCTGGTATTTAGTCAAAAAGATAATCCTATGATCTAGTTCCTTTGAACAAATGCAGTGTCTGCATCTTAATATCAGTGGTTTAATATTGAATTAATATTGAATTTAGTATCAGCAAAACACTGGTATCAGTGATCTTAAACTAATACGGTGCTGTCAGTTATATGAATTTTTAATTTAATATCTGATTTGATATTAATGACACATTATTATTCTAAGTCTAGAATGTATTTGATAATAAGACAAAAAGGAAAAAAAAAAAAGACCCTTGTGAAAATTTGTTTTGGGTCAGTCAAGCTTGACAAGCTCAGAAGCATTTAGATATTTTTTTTTTTGACCTTTTTAGAAACACAATTTTCTGAAGAAATGAAATGACTCAATTACTCTTTATAGCAAGCAGTAAGAAATGGTGCTGGTGACCATGAACTTGAGTCTAAATACATGCTTTTAGATGTACCAGAGCTTTCTCTGACCCATTAGGCCATCCTCTGTCAGATTGATCATCCACCTCCCTTTGCAGTGGTTGGTTAAGTAGCGAAGGGCAGCATTATTTGCAAAATCACTTTGTCAAGGATAGGCCCTATTGCTTTGCTGAGTCTGTGTTGGTGTAACAGCCACTGCCTTGCTCTACCCTTGCAATTCTTTGTGTCTTTTGTTAGGAAAAGCACCTCATTTCCTACGACTTCAGAACGTGGAGGTTAACGTGGGACAGAACGCAACATTCCAGTGCATTGCTGGGGGGAAGTGGTCACAGCATGACAAACTCTGGCTCCAGGTAAGGTCCTGGTTTTTTGTGGTGGTGGGTTGTTTTTGTTCTGTTACTTAGTTTTGTTTTGTTTTTTTTTACTTTTTCAAGTAAAATGAGTAAACAGGGAAAAACTGGGTGGTGGGACAATATCTTTTCATCATGATGCTTTGAGAACTGCCTTAAATTATTTCTAGGTGAGAGTTTAAGGTGACAAAGCACAGAGTTGTGATACAGAAGATGGAAAAAGTGGCCAGTGACAGCAAAGTTCTGGTGCCTGTGCACCTGTAAGCATGTGGTCATAAAGCAGAAGAACCAGAACAAGTGGAATAGTTCTTCCCTTCTGCTTTATTATGCAGTCTTCTTTCTTCTCTCCCTCCAAAATTATCCTCAGCCCAGACTCGGTTGAAGTTAAGAAGGAAACTTACTCTAAGGTCCGAGATTACTACCTGGATGGTGAAACTGGGCAAACCCACTTTGCACCCACTATTTTAGTTCCTCCCGCTTTCTCTTGGCTGCATTGATAGCAGATTGTTCCTTTTTGGCCCTCAATAAAAGTCCAAAACATTCCCTCTTCTAATGTCTGTATTTTTATCTTACTGGTTGGACTTCAAAGACTGTGTCATGCTATTCTGGTGGGTGTATTAACAACCTTAAGAACTCGTTGTCAGTTCTAGGGTTTTATTCATGGAGTTTTTAGGTTTTATTCTCAGTTTGGACTGATGTGACTGAGGGTCTGAGCACCCTCATCTGAGGCAGATGAGAATAGCCTTGGTCATGGTTACTGGGGCATTTGCAGTCACATAACAGATTTTCCTAAACTTTTTTTTAGTGACTTCAGACATCTTAATAAACTATAAAAGTTAACTATTTCAAATCCAGTTTAAATATTAGGGGAGGGATCAGTTTATGTCATCTTAGAAATTAAAATTATTATTGGGGAAAAAGGCTGGAGCTGGTGAGAAATGTAGGGGGCATTAAGTAAAAATGACTTGATGGTCACTTCAATTGTGTTCTCATCACATCTGCTCCCCTAAAAATTGCATTTTTATCTGAAATTTATTAGTTTCTCATGTACTTCTAGCATCTATTGAGATACATTTTTGGCTTCTTCACCTTTTTTGAGTTTTTCCAGTGAAATGTTTCCACAGCCACAATGTGTATAAAACCACTTCTGGCCTGAAGCAGTATGAGCATTTTCCTGTGAGAAGCAGGGGTTGGGGAGGAAATAATTCTTGTTGCCAGTGGAAACCTGTTTTCCATTCTCTAAAATTGAAGCATTTAATGGAAATTGGCAAAGCAGCAGTGTGTTTGCCTTTGAAACTCCTAGTAAACTAGACCATCTGAGTAAGCTTGGGTGTTTATGCTGTGGAGAACTTTTATTTCCAGCTGATTCTTCATCTGTCCCTTTCCAGTTGGAAAAATGTAGTGTGACATGGGTAGAGAAGTTTGAGGAATGCTGGATGTATAAGAATGTCTGCTCATGCAACCAATTGATTTAAATTGGTCCAGAATCAGTGTTTTATAGCTGATAATGTCAAATTTATAAAATCATTTAGTTTGTATTTTTCTCCTATGCTGTCCAGGCCTCTAAATATACTCTGTGCAACTGTGTAGTCTGAACTGCCACTCTCCAGCCTTCTCAATACATTGAACACATCAAATGGCCCAAATAGGTTTCAAAAATTAAATGGACCTGAAAACTTAAATGCATATTTCAGATGACTTAGTTCATACAACTGTAAATATTTTAGGGGTGTGGCTTAGCAGTCTTCTCTTGAAAAATGGTCCTTTGGATAAAATCTAACCTAGTGATGTGAGCGTGAAAGTCTGAACAATGTTAAGAAGCATTAGAAAGAATGAATGACACAGGGCTGCATCATCTGTGCATCTTCATAACTTACCTTCTTGTTTGCCTCTACAGCAGTGGAATGGAAGGGACACGGCATTAATGGTCACTCGAGTGGTCAACCATAGACGCTTTTCCGCTACTGTCAGCGTAGCCGACACCTCTCAGCGCAGCATCAGCAAGTACCGCTGTGTCATTCGTTCAGATGGGGGATCAGGAGTTTCGAATTATGCAGAATTAATAGTGAAAGGTAGGTCAAGCTGAAGCAGCAGGTTTATTCAAGAGGAGTATTTCCTCCCAGATGGCATCTGTGTATGAAAATTGACATCCTATTGGACCACCTTCTTAAGGACCTTCTTCATTCATTTTAAATTTAAGCAGGAAAGAAGGGTAAAAGTGACATGAATTTCAAGAATTTTCTTAAATATTTGACTCAAACCTTTGCATAGAGCCCTCTTTGTAAGGTTTTGTAGTAACGTGTGGTAGCTCTGCGTACTTTTAATGTAGTCATCTAAGCAGTTTGTCTGTCAGTCAGCTTCATCTGCCTTCCTTTGCAGTATTTTATCAGGCATCAGTAATCTTGTGATGAAGAAGAGCCTGCGCAGGGCTGCTGGAAGTAAATCAACGGGGTTGATTCTGCTGATGTCCTGAAGTACACAGTAGAAACATCAGTAGCCCCTGAAGGGTGCCATGGGTTTAGCCCTCTTATTTACTGTGATCCAAGAGCTGATACTGTGCCTGACACATTCAAGACACATCTTAATCTTGCTGCCATGAGACACGCATGCTATTTACTGTGCTGCCTCGTTTTGTTTTGTTTTTAAACTTTTTAACCCAAGCTGCAACACAGGGATGCTCACTGCCTTTTAGGGGGAGACATCAGAACGTGGTCAAGTTGTGCCTGAGACATTTGGTGTTTGAGGTGGTGGTGACATCATATGGGAGGAGTATAGGACTGCTCACCAAGTATAATTGTATTGCTCTAGATGTTTCACTTCTCTGTGAAAGCAGAGAGCTGCTGTAGAAACAAGATCACTTTTGTCCACTCTAGTGTTTTCTGACAATTTACTCTGTCATTTGATGATCGGTGCACTGATGCCTTGACAGTGCCTTCAATAGAGAGTGCTGAGTGGTGCAGATATTCAAACCACACCATTCACAAAGAGAATGCTTCTGTTAGTTGCCAAGTTCTCTTAATTCCCACTCAGTGATCTTGTTCAAATCCCGAGGAATTAATTCATGATTAAAATGAAATTCAGTGGCCAGGAGTAGCATATCTGGTTTTGTATTGTAGCTAAATAGAGGGAAGGCAGTCTTTCAGAGAAAGGTGCCTGACACATTTGTGTTCATTGATAGAAGAGTTAAAAAAGAAGAATAAGTTATAAACACAAATGGTTGGATGTCCTCCAGGACATTGTTGTTGGATTACTCAGGCAGACACCTACCTAGAAGTTCTAGGAGTGTAGCTTTGTTATGGGAAGGTGCACTCCTCTGCTCCTTGCTCCCATTTAAGGTTAAGTGGTTCATTTGAGGTTTGTTTGATGCAGCACTGTGCCACACTGGGATTGCATGGATCAGCGCTTCCGAACAGTCTGACTAATTTTAGTGTGGATAATAGCAAATCTGGAATGCGTGCACACAGGCTGAAATGAAAGCTAATTGGAATTGTTTAATTCTGAGGAGATGTTTATTGAATTGCAATAATGTACTTGGGTATACATTGAATTAGTCTGTAATTGAAGTTTTGCTCACTTGATGGTCTTGCCCCTAAACCCACTAAATCCAAGCTAATGCTCTGTCTCTCGCATGCTTTCTCTCGGCCAGTTGAATGTAAAATCTTAGGGGATTTCTTCTGCAAAGATGAAGGTTTGAAAGTGTTTGTGTATCTTTTTAATGTGAAATAGATCTTATTTGCTTTCCTATGCATAAAATGTTTTATTGTAGTATTGAAAAGGAGGAGTAATTTACATGTATCAATATTGAATGATAATATTTTGTAGCTACAGGAAGAGAGACTTTGCTTTGAAATACATGTACTTCTGCACCCTAAATTGGAAGGAGATACCAAGTTCAGCAAATGAAATGATTAATGAAATGAAACATGCCACCTTCTGCTGCCCCCCTCAAGTCCTCACCTTGGTTGTCTGTGCGAACATCTTTGCTAAGAACAGCGCAGTGTTATGAAGTAATTACTGGAGATCTTGTACAAAAGATCATAGCTTTATTAGTTTCAAATTATTACAATACACTTGGTGTCAGGAGATACCTTTGTAGTACTGTGAAAATGCTTTTCTGTAGACAGCCCTTTGCTGGACATGCTAATACTTTTCTGCCTTCCTACTCTGTTGCAAGGCTTTTATAAATGACAATACATTTATTCTCTTTGCATTCTAGAATAATAATAGTCAAGCCAGAGAAACCCTATCATTTCCATCTGTACACCTTACCATCCTTTGGTGCTGTGGTGGAAATAACTTCTCTATTTCTTATCTCTCACTGTTGCACCTATGGTAATTCAATACAATTTTGTACAGGGCAGTTTTCAAAAACCCCTGAGATTCTCCACCTTGCCTTACGGATCACATCTGAATGCAATGCTTCTTGTCTGTAATTTTCCTTTAAATAAAAGCTGCATGGCAGTTACTTGTATTCTGAACTAAATGTAGGTTTTGTTTCTGTAAAGGTTGTTTAAAATTCTGTGGAAATTGGCTGGAATCTTATCATTTAAGGTCTGTATTAATAATAGTATCCTTCCAGGATACCTGTCATGTTATGTAAGGTTAGGAATAACATTTGAAACTCAGAGAGTGTGTGAATGGAGATTTGTTTGCAAGTGTTTGGGTTTGTGTGGTGTTTTTTTCTTCCTGATCCCTTTCACATATTCTGGATGCCTAAATTAATTACTCAATACATGGTGGGAATCCCTGGAGAGCTGATAAAGAGGACATATTCCAGCATCTATAACCTGTTTTTCATGAGCCCATTTTTCGGAGATTTTCACTCTCCAGGAAGTCCCTCAGAATTATCTTGTTGCTACCTTGATGCAAATTCTTTTGAGTCTCGTGGCATTTTCTTAGGGTCTGTTCTGCTGCTACGAGGCCTCTACACACCTCCAAGGGTATATTCTAGTTCTCTTCAGTTTTCTCTTAGTTGATCTTGAAGGTGTTTGGTTGTCAACAGGGATGAAAAAGTCTGTCTCTTAAATGGGTGGCTTTCTGTCATCCTTGTGATTTTTGGCACATCTTGTCTCTTATCAGTCATGGTTTTCTTGAGGTGATTAGGTGTGGGAAGCTGATGCCTTCAGTGGCATCAGAGGTGGAAGTGGTTTTGTTTTCAGAGTTGCTTACTATTAGTTTCTCCAAGTCTTTTCTGGTATGATGCTTGTCACTCTACTTGCCACTGTCTTTTTAACTCACTGGGTACACAGTGGAAACTGCTTTAGTGATCTGAGTTGTCTCCTAGGGATTAGACAGTGTAATTAAAAAAGAACCCACGCAACCAAACCATCATATGCACAAACAAACAAGGCCACAACAAAAACCCCTGTGTCAAATTATCAGAGTTGAGATACTAAAATATGGAAATCACGCTAAATAATTACACATTTAATTACATCTATATATTTAAGCTTCTCCAATGTTAAATACACCGTGCAAATTCCAGATTCACAATTATAGGGCAGACTTGTCAAGAAAAACCTCTACAGGTATTTTGCTTATCTCAGCATTTATTATAGGAGCTGTGTCCAGAATAGGTTGAGTTAATTATTAAACAGCAGTGAGTCCTATTAGGAGAAGGAGCTTTCTGGAGCATAAAAGTAGTACAAAAAAAAAAAAAAAATTAAAAAAAATCTATTCTATATCTGGTCCTGATCTTGGTCTGGGGTCAGATGTAGAAATGTTGCTTCAAGCACTCCATAGGATTTCTTGAATAAAGCAAGGGCAGTGTAGCTATGAAATTTATGTAATATGGCATTACATGTATACTCTGGAGTAGAGCTTATCCTGGGATGAAAATGTAATTGTCTTCAGTGTAATTGTTTAGGATACTTAGGAACTCCACAGTCTTTCACTTCATATAAAGCAATTACTCAGAGAGGTGCTATATATGAAAAAGATTCTTTAAAGTTTTTGTTTGTTGCTTCGCTTAGGTTTTCTTTTAATTTATTTTCATGCCTGATGCACGGATAGTTCTATGCTTCAGGATATTTATGCTAAATGTACCAATTAAAGTTAACATAACATCCTTGCCACCATGGGGTAATAGAACTACTGACTCCGTGCTGGTGCTCAAGTGCCCCTATTTCACTCAGGAGATTGGGGGTGTTGATATGAACAGTAGACAATACAACTGTCCTCTTTTGCTATCGGGGTGGCTGGAAGAATGAGTCCGTTCCCTCCCTTGGAACCATTTGGAGATAAGCTCAGCTTATGTGCAGTTTAGATTTCATTGTTCAAGTATTTTTTTCTCATATGCATTAATAAGTTCAGATAGGAATTTTCATGCCTTCCAGCTACTTATCAGATTTCTCCAGATTGCAGTAGTTGCTGGGTAGATTTGAATTAATCTGCCTGAGTAATGCACGTTAATCAAGGTCCTTGAAGTTATCACCTTGTGAACAGGAGAAAGTCTCTTGCAGGCACTACTGACAGCATCAGTAAAGCTGTGGTAAGAATTCCCCTCTGGCTGTGTGCCATCTCTTGATCTGGTTTTTTTGTGGGTTTTTTTCAGTTTATAAAAATTGGTTCAGTCTGCAGAATTGACATGGACTGTACCACGAGTATAGAGCTGGTAAAGCACGTAATGGTGTTCCTCTTTTGAACACTGCACCAGCACAGAATGGGCTTTGTGAGCTCGTATGAGTGGACCATTTATGGGGGTTATGCTGCCTTTGAAATTACTGGACAAAGGAGAATGGCTTTGTGGTTGTAGGGTAAAAAGCCACTTACATGCCTTTATTTCTTTGCAGTCACAGTGGGGGGGTGTGTGTGTGTGTAATACTCCCTTGGTGGTAATTACTTGAACTTGTTGCTCTGTTTAATCATCTAGTTTGGTGTAGGCCAATAGCAGTTGCTTTAACTCAGTTTTTATCATTAGTTGGGTGTGTGGTGAGAAGAGGAGGCAAAGAGATTGCCAGCACTTAAGCACTCTCACCAAGAACTTTAACTCTGCATTCTCTCAGTCCAAGTTACTATCTTTCTGTGACATGGATGGGGGAGTTATGAAGGCAATGTTCCCTTTTTAAAGAGAACATTTCCTTCTCCTGTTTAACCTCCAAAATAGAACTGGGAAAAGCAGCCATTTCCTGGAGAGCTGCTGAATGTGTGTAGTTTGTGTACAGGACCTAACTTCAGAACTGCACCGAGTGCCAGACTCGCTCGCAGTCACGTTCCAGCATGGCCATTCCATCTTTCTCAGCTTTACATTAGTCAACAAGGTATAAATTAGAATGAGCATATCCAGGAAGAATACTGATCTCCAGCTGGGGTACAAGGAAAGTTTGTAAACTGATAGTGTATTGACAATTCAATCTATATTTTCCCCCAACTTTTTATCTCTCTCTTTTTTCAGCAGCAGTCTGTGTAAAACGAGCAGGGAGTACTGTTTCAACTTCATCTTGATTGTAGCCACTTGGGAAGTGATATTGGCTTTCTTATCACACAACTGAGCTGAGTATCAGGAATTTCTAGGAAGATTAATGGTGTGCATCACGTGGGGGGGGTTGGTTGTTTGGGAGTTTTTGCTTGGTTTTCTTCCTGAGGCAACTAAGTCCGAGAGTTCTGTTTTCAGTCTGACTGAAATTTCACTTGAGACTGATAAGGAGGAGGCGTGGGATGAATTTGCTTGGACTTGTTTTTAATGTAGAGGTTTTGAAGTATGATGTTGCTGATGGTGTATAAAGCTCTTGACAAGATATAAATTCTGTAATAAAGGGAGAAAGATCAAGGAACGGTCTTTTTGAAGCAGAAGAGCCTTCCCATTCCCCTTCCCCTTCTCTCTAAACTAC